>OOFE01021654.1:0-12245 GCA_900323365.1 Monocentris japonica | reverse complement strand
TTTGAAGACAAAACAATACTTAGGTTGAATAAAAGCTTATTATGTAATGCAATAGCCTAGATATTTTAGACTGCCATACATTGCTTGCTAGTTTTCCCAACTAAAAGAAGGTGTGAAATTTTTGCTCGGGTGCCAGTTGGGTGGGGTTTGCCACATTGGACAATACAATGAATACTGAAAGTTTAGACGATGAAAGGAAAGTATTTAAAGGTCAGTTCTGTCAACTTTTCTGTGATTGACACCTTACCTGGCACTATCTACATTGTCCTGACATGTTTTACCCCTCCCATCTGGTATTCCCTGCAGGATAAAACAAACGCAAGGAATTGTTTGCACCTACTATTTGACCCAGGTTGAATTGAGTCTGAATTTGACAACAGAACAGGTTAAATCAAATCCCAGTCTAATCTCATCTCATGTTATAAGCATGTTACTATAACATTTGAGTCTAAATGGTCATACGGTTCTGGGAAAATCTTATCTCCTCTTCCGTAATGCTCCAAGCAAAACCCGCAAGGCTGATTTCACAGTATCAGGATATTATGTTGGGATGGGGTGTTGCTGATGCACCGTTATGGATCTACTTGTTGTCTTGTGTCTGTTTGTGTCTTTAAAACAACATTTGTCTACGTCAGCTGAATGTACGGCCTTGTTGGAAGATTTAAGCTACGTAGGGCCGTATGGTTCCTGCACCCTTGTGTACTTGACCCCTCGACCTCCTGTTTAGGAATGTGTGTGTGTCTGTGTGTGTGTGTGTGTGTGTGTGTGTGTGTGTATGCAGAGATGACATTAAGCACAGACCATAGGTGGCCAACATGGACAACTACTATCTGAGTGTCAAATAGGGAGAAATGAACATGAAATTCTATGTTTCACTTTTATAAATTGAGTTTTAAAGTTGAGTGTGCATGTGTGCGGTAGTGTTGGATGAGGGGTTAACAGGAAAAGCTTCTCATCTTTCATTTGAGCCCATTTATACACTTGTCGGATGAACACAGCGGTCAGTGGAGCTCAGAAATTAAAGGAACATTTTTAGTAATTTTAGGAACTTCAATCGCTGCGCACTTTGTAATTAGCAATCTGCTGCTTCACGTTTCCCTCCGAGCCACACATGCATGTACGCATTTCGCCAGAAGGGTGGAAGCGACTAAAGCCCAAAGCCTCCTGGTTTTCCCAGCTTGTCGCAACCTCCAGAAATGTCACAGAGAAAAGGGCAGGAGGGGCGGGACTGCTAAAGCCAAGTCTCACCTCAGGCTCCAAATACACCAGATATACCATGCCTCAACAGTTGCTTTCCCTTTTAGCACACTTGCCTTCCTCTGAGCGATTAATGTTCCTGTAGGTGGCGCTCTTTTCGTTGTCTGTTCAGCCATGGGGGCTATCGCTGCTCATGCTAACGACCCAGTTCTTCTTCTACTGCAGGATATTTTGGTCTCTTCCCCCCTGGTGATGGTCACAGAGGAATCACTCTGATATCATAAACCCCCCTGCAGTGAATTTATGGTTGTCTTTCTCCGTCCGTCAGAAACGCCCCCCAGCCTGGTCCTAGATCAGCTGAACTGTCGGCGGGGCGCCAGTTTAAGTCTTCTCTTGCTTTTGGATGGAGGTGTAGAGCGATGGGGGTGAGGTTTCTCCCCCCGTGCCCGCTGTGAGGCAAACAGGGAAGTCGCCTCAAGAATAGAAATGAGAGACGAGAAAAAGTTTTTTGGGATAAGAGGTGAGGTGAGAAGGAAAACAGACAAGATCTGTTGGAGGGTGAAGAATGTAATAAAGTTAGAGCGATATATGATGGATATGATGCAGTGTGATGACATGCAGTATGTATTGATCAATACTGCACTGGTTGTCGATGGGGAACCTTTAACAACAACATTTTGATCACACAAGGATGCATGAGTATGTTTTTTAGTCGTAGCAGCATCTTCAGTGGAGAATTGTCACGCCACATGACAGCACTTTCTCAGAGGCTTTCCTGCCCTTCCAAAAACAAAATTTGAGCTATTGATTATCAGCGCTACATATCACCCCTGCTCTGTTTGGAGACGTTGTGAGCGAACCGTAACTTATTTGCGGCAGTTGTAACAATGTTGTGTCTTTTTCAAAGGGTTTAGTGTGAGTCACTCTGTCAGACGCTGTGTCTCCAGTACTCACACACACACACAAAGACACAAACACTTTTCCCCCTCCCTCTTCCTTCCCTCTGCCCCTCCTGCTGTTACAAAAACTGTGGCCTCAGAGTTAAGTCAGCTTTGTGTGTGTGTGTGTGTGTGTGTGTGTGTGTGTGTGCATGCATGCATGCGTGTGATATACATGTGTGTGTGCATGTGCACATGTACATACACACATGTACAATATAGGGCGGCAAGGTGTCCCGTAACTGGAAGGTGACCAGTCACTTGATGATCCAGCACTTTGAACACTTATCAATAAAGTTGTGTGTGTTTGACAGACTTTGCCTGTATGGAGCCGTTTGGCATGGAGTCGGGGGAGATTTCCTCAGAGCAGATCAGCGCCTCCTCCCAGTACAACTCCAAGTGGTCTCCGGAGCGCTCGCGCCTCAACTACCAGGAGAACGGCTGGACCCCCGCCGACGACACCGTCAGGGAGTGGATCCAGGTAATTCACCGCTTTCTACCTTTATTTATCCACGTCGCAAAACAATCCTCATCTTAACGAGCATTTCAATCTAGTATTGTTCCTCTTAACAGTAAGACATTGTGATAGATAAGGATAATAAACTGTATTTATAGAGCACTTATCTAAAGGTTTACAAAGTAGAAGACATAAAACAAGAAAAAAACATAATGAGAAATGAAGAATAAATAAAGACATGAAAGGAAAAATAAAATGAAATCAGATAAATAGAAACATAAGAAACAATAATAATAATAATAATAATAATATAGATAGATAATAATTTAGATGGGCGTAAATACAATTCAGCTTGTTTCAAAATTTTCTAGAAACAAGTTACAATGATGATAAACAGGCAGAGAGATGTATCTGAAGACACTGACTCTAGAGGATTCTTGAAGATGGATTGGAAAAACTGAAATAATCTCACACTGGCCCTCGTTGGTGAGTTTGATCTCAAAATGAACATATGCTCATTCCCCCACAAAAAGCAGCGTTCCTCAATCGGTGCCTCTGAGATCATTCTGACATCTGGTCTGAATGCGTGTTTGCTCGTTTGCAGCGCTGCATGCTATATGGACACGGGATGAAAGAGTAAGCCAGCATGCATTATTTATTGAAACCTCTTGGGCATCGGTGACATGACTCATCTTCATTATGGAGTCTGACAAAGCGTAGCCTGCAAAAACTACTCATGAAAATCGGCTGACCTCAAGCTGAATTCTTGTGTTTCCTGCGTTTTCTCCCTTCAGTGTGTTTTGTGCATGAGCATACAGTTCGGTAAACTAACCGGCTGCATTGGTATGAGACAGTAGAACAAGCTGGCTGCTGAGTAGTGGAGTATATAACAGAGACAGTACAAGCTACTACTACCCGAACTAAAGGAGGAAATGCCCTCAAATATACTCCAAACGTGCTTGGTGTGAACGCGACACCCAGGGTGCGAACACGCCCCACACCTGAAAACACGAGTTACGAAAAGGGTGCGTTCATACCAAGCACATTTGGAGCTTATTTGAGGACATTTCCTCCTTTAGTTTGGGTCGTTCGGTTGGTGAGAGCAACATCATGCAGACTTGAGTGACACCAAATAACCGACTGAGACACCCAAAAACATGTTAGGAGTGAGAACGCAATTCATACCAACTACAACCCAAAATCACAAGGGATTATGGGTATAAGGGGATGGATGTTGATCTGATAGCCAGCAGTTCCTCATGCTTGGAAAGCCTAGCATGACAAAATGAAGCGAGGGCAAACCTCAGTTTGGACTGATGCTCATGTTCAGATGTTTCTTCATGTGTTCTTAACTGGTATGAACACCAGAGAAGAGCAGACAAGTCCATCATGGTAGATCAAGTTACAGACTGGAACCAGATTGGTTTGGACCAATGTCCTGGTCCCGTGGTCTAGTGGGCGTTTCACCCTGAGAAGAACCTAGCGGTTTTCACTGATTGCGTTTAGTCTGGGTTTATTTAAGATACATCGGTAACATAAGTCAGAAGGGAACATTTTATGTTGGTTGGACCTGAAACAAATCTCCTGTCACCTCCGTGCGTCTAATGAGTTAAGCTTCCTGTCCGTTAAAGCAGCAGGTAGTGGCTTTAAAACCCATGTACATACGTGGCTAACAAATCGTCTCTGTAAGTGTCACATGGTAGAAATTCAATTATCTGTGCTCAGCCCTGAACCCTAACTCCTCAGATACCTGAAGCATGCATAGGTTTCCATGGTGAGTCAGCGTTGCCGTGGGTTACTGCAGTCGACACTAGATTTATTTTTCCTCCGTGGTGATTTATGCCCATATCTGCTTCTATTTGTCTTTCAAATGTTTCTATTGGTCGGCTGGATTTGCTTCTTCGGGTGCGATCACCTGAATGGAAAAGTTGACTTCCTCCTGCTAATACCCATAATCCCTTGCATTCCGGGGTCATTTTCCTGTAGTTGGTTGGATTAGGTTCTCACTCGTAACAAAACACCACAGTTTTCTCACGCGTCTGGTCGGTTATTTGGTGCCACCTGAGTTCGAAAGGCGTTCTCACCTGGACGAACAAACTGAGCTAAAAGAGGAAACCCTGTAGAGTTCAAATAAAGTAGCTTACTGATCTTGGAGCTGTCGAGAAGACAACCTTGTGAAGTCTGAGGCACAATGAGGTGGTGAAGTTAAAAAGCCTTGATTATGGCATTTCAAAGATAAAACCTACCAACACGTCATCTTACGGGGGAACTGTCGTAATGGTGGTGTTTGTATGTACAGATACATGCAGGTAGATGTCATGTGCTGCCTGTATCTGTATACAAATAGCAGTGGCTGTTGATGATCTGTTGTTGTTATTATTAGTCTCATCATATATTTCATCAGATCTTCCTTGATCTCAGTGAGACTACCTGATTAAATGAAGGATGAATGGAATGTGCTGTAGTAGTAGTGATTATTAGTTATTAATAATCTGTATTATTATTATGAATACTTGTAGGTGATGGCGTCGGATGACCATCGTTTCCTGTCCAGCTCTCTGTACAGCTCAGGTGTTCTGGTGGCCTGGGACCCCGCCCCCTTCTCTGCTGACCTCACCCAGGTGAGGCTTCATGAGTTACTGAGTTACTGAAACACACAAAAGAACAGGATATTGAGTTGTGTTCACTGGCCACCGTGGCTACCCAGCCAGCTACTGACGGCCAGCTACTGACGGCCAGCTACTGACGGCCAGCGGGAGGCCGCTTAGTCCAACATCAACAGAAATGACCACAACATTTTCACAATGTGACATTATGACAGTTCAAATTCATTTTAAAATGGCTTTGGAAACTGTTTTGAACTGATGAGATATTTAGGTCCGCGATGGACGACTACGGACGTCATCTCAACTTTTACTTTGGTGCTACATTTACACAAGTTTTCAGCGTTGGTGCTGAACACAACATGGAGGTCTTCTGGAAGTTTGTTCCAGGTTTGTGTAGCATCAGAACTGAACAGCCTCAGTTTGGTTTTAATTCTGGGAATAGTTAGTAGACCAGTTAGTAGACCAGACCCAGATGACTGTAGGGGTCTAGACCAGTCCCAGATGACCTGAGGGGTCTAGACCAGTCCCAGATGAAGAGCTCTTTCAGATAGGCCTGACAGCTGACCATTACAATAGTTGAAATAAAATCGTGGATAAGCTTTTCTAGGTCTTGTTTAGACATGAATCCTCTGATGCTTGCTATATTTTTCAGATGATATTAGGCTGACTTTGTTATTGAGTTGATATGGCTATTAAGATGTAGATCTGAATCCAGAATAAAACCAAGATTTCTGGCTTGGCTTTTAGTCTGCAAAGACAGGGAGTCAAGGTGAGCACTGACTTTCAAGCTTTCATCATGGGCACCAAAGACAATTACCTCAGTTTTGTCCTTATTTAGCTGAAGAACATGAGAACACACTAAAATACATTTGCTTTGACACCATCGTGTGGCAGTAATGTTCAACAACAGCACAAACACAATGCGTATCTTTTTCCTCTCTCCACACAAGTATCGTGGGATTTTAAAAGAAAATGTCACTGGTCTGGAGTCTGTGTGACAGAGACGTTTTAGAAAGTCAGTATGGTACATGGCTGTAGCTTATATAGCAGGAGAGAGCTGATCTCCACCACTGAAAATGAACTGGAGAAATTATTTTTGGGCAGGACTGCAGTACATCGACCGAACGCTTGGTTTCTACACTCGGACCTAGAAATTTGAGGAAGTATTGTTGTTGTTTGCACTGTGACAATAAAGGTGATTTAAAATGTGATCGTTCCCTCCCACAGTGGTACAACAGGACAGACTACCCCATCTTTGTTCAGTACCAGAGATACAGGAGGCTGCATCCTCTCCAGCCTTTCTACATCCTGCATCCACGCTTTGAGTGGCAGCTCTGGCAGCGAATACAAGACAACATGGCAGAGCCGATCCAGAAGAACCCGCCCTCCTCCGGCCTGCTTGGTACATAAGCATCGACAGTCTTCTCATCTCTTGTTTGACTTATTTTACTGTTGCACTTCATTGTGCACTTCCTTTGGTCTTGTGACTATTCCAAATGAAAGGGAAGCCTGTCCTATGAATCACTAACCAAGCCCCAAGATCTTGTCTCTACTATCACTACACTCTGTAGGGTTATGATGTGGGCATTTGCTGACAATCTTATTCATAGCAAGTTAAGATGAGTGAGCAGGCAGGGGTTCGGTGTCTTGCTCAAGGGCACTTCAGCAGGACATGTGGCTGTTGATGGACTCACACTGGCTGTGGTAGGGATGGAGCCTGAAGTAAATGGAATAGCAATGGTGTACAACCATGGTCCTCACTGATTTGTACTAGCGTTGCTCACAAATGCTAACAGGAGGCTGCAGGTTATTTGTCAGTGTGAAAAGCTTTTAAATGTCTTAAGATGGGGCTTAGCTACTGAGATATAAAATCTGAAATAAAAAGCCGATATTTCACCTCCCCTACACATTTCTGTCAACCTGAAAACCAACGGTGGAAGCAGTAAGACGTTTCCATGCCACAGTAGCCGTTTAAGTGGTAAACCAGGCATCTTAACCAGGAATCTCATCGTTTGGTTATTGATCTTAACCAGTTTATAAGAGTTGATCCAAAACCAGTTCAGTTGAGTTACTTGATCAGACGTCTCTGTGCATGTAAACCTCACATCCTTCTTTCCTTGGTTTCCTGCTCAGGCACCGTCCTGATGATGTCCCTGTGTGAGGCGGTGCACGTTTACGAGTTCCTGCCGTCCCGGAGGAAGACGGAGCTCTGCCATTACTACCAGCGTTTCTATGATGCTGCGTGCACGCTCGGCGCCTACCACCCTCTGCTCTACGAGAAGAACCTGGTCAAACGGATGAACCGGGGGCCTGACCGCGACATCTACACCCATGGACGTGTCACGCTGCCCGGGTTCAGCAAGCTAAACTGCACCCAGGCTCATGGAAGTTCCCCCAACCACTGACTGACAGGCAGCAGGAACACACACACACACACACACACACACACACAATCACAATGCAAACACTGCATGAAGAATGTGGAACAACTGATAATTTTGCACCTGATTCTCTGACTGAACCAAAACGAGGACGGACACATGACCTTTTAGATGCTGCCATGCCAGGAGGGAAGCTATGCCGCTCCTGGAATACAAACGTGTTCCCTGTCATACTGAAATCCCATCAACAGATAGATGGGCCTGCTGTTACAGAGTACACACACACACATATTATTGTAGTTTTGTCCTCCTAAGCTAACTTTTTACTTTAACTCAATCCTAATCTAATCTAGCTCCATAAATGAGGACCAGCCAAAATGGCGTCACTCCGAAGGTCTAAAACTCAAACTGGTTCTCGCAAGGAAACCAGCAAAACAAGAACACACACACACACACACCTATCAAAGTGTAGCTTGTACCTATGTAATGTATATGCAATAATATGAGTCATTCCACTGCAGTCCTGCTCTGTTTCTCTTCCACTCACGGGTTTACTGTCAAGCCAAGCCACTTCATGTGAAACTCTCTCCACGGGCAGGACGGGTTGGGGCGATTTCAGCGCGAACTCCTGAGTTAAACTGACTGGTAGAGAGGCAGCCATGCTCCAAGATCAGGGAGAGACTTCATCACTTTGCTTTCCTTATTTCATGTCAGTTTTAGGCGAGAAGTCTTGGTTTGGTTGAGATGTTTTTAGGTGAAAATTGAGGCGAGTTCTGTTTTCAAAGCTGGACCTGTTGCACTGCTAAGGATGCACTGATACTGAACCACTTGTCCACTGCCAATACCACCTCCAAGTAATAAACTCTTAAGTATTGGCAATCCAGTACTGTTACTGAACAATATAAACTTAGTATTTGTTTGGAATCAGACTTGAGTAAGGATTCAATTACAAACAGAGAGATCGAACATCCTTCTATGTGTGTAAGTCGCTTTACTTGCATTTTTGACATGTTCCACGTGGCGTGGATTTCAGGTTTTTAGGAAATTCTGCTGCCCTATTTTCAGGGCATGAAAAGCACTTTTCAGTCAGCAGGCCACAGTGGCTAGTGGACCTACCATCCACACACCAGACTAAACTGATCTAATCCAGGTTGGCAGAGTCACCAGCCACCGCCAAAACAAACCACCCACATTTAGTTTGACTGGTGGATGTTGTTGTCAACCCGTCTGTCAGCTGTATCCATGTAAAATCCACACCAGTAGTGATATTAATAACTAGCAGAAGAAGAATACCTTCATCTGTATAGCACTTATACAAGCACTTTTCTTAACAAACCTTTAAAGTATTCATAAAGTAGTCAGGACAGCAGGAAGCTCCACCCTCCTGATGAATGTCTCTGCACGCCTGCCTGTCAGCTGCAGCACCACCACCACACACACACACACACACACACACACACACACACATGCAAATACACACTTGTGCACATGCACAGGAAATACATACCCACATCCTGCCGCTCGTGATGGACTTGACCCTGTCCCTTAGTAACCAACAGTACGTCAGTCTGGTAACCATTACTTCAGACACATGAACAGACGTTAACACATGTATGTAACCCTCAGTATCACACCGGTGACAACCTGTTCTCAATGATGGCGTAAGCGTCCCTAGACAGTGTATATTTTATAGCAGTAATACCCAGAGGACAGTGGCCGGTATTGTGGTACTGTGGTACTGTGGTACTGTGTCCTACCTAATAGATTGGAGTTTTAGTTCGACAAACATTTCTCTGAGGCAGAGCTGCTCTGGAGGCAGAAATGATCTCATTGGTTGAGTTAAACCTCAGTGGGCGGAGCCGAAGAACCTCTTTTTCTGGCTAAGTAAGGGAGGGACAAGTCAAGGGAGAGAGGAAAGGAGGAGCTAGCTAACATTGTGAAGCCTAGTGCTCTGCTACTAACTGGAAACATGCAATCTAGCCATACTAAGTTATCTAGGTTAGCTAGTTAGCCTAGCTGACATTCCAAGTTCAAACTAGCCATACTAGCCTATAGCTATCTAGGTTAGCTAGTTAGCTAGCCTGCTGGCCTTCCAACATCATAAATGTCATCGTCATGAATGAAGGAACAAACAAGTCATTGCCATTTATATTTCATTTACATTTTGAACTGAGTTCCTTCTTTGCTGTTCAAGTTTGCCAGTCAGCAAAAGAAAAAAAAATGCTGTGGTTATTTGGCTCCGCCCATTGAGGTTTAACTCAACCAATGAGAGTATTTCTGCCTTAGAGGAACATTTGTAGAACTTAAACTCCAACCTGCTTGCAGCTTGCCACATCACCCATAACCACAGTAAACAATGATTACCAACGCATGTGTACTGTCTGTAGTAGTGTTCATATGTAACAATAAACAGGAGGAAACAAGAAAAACATATATTTTCTCTGGTTACCACAAGAGTCGGCACTGCAACCAATAAAGCTTTATTGGAATTATCAACACAGTTGGATCACATCTTTGACCAATCAGATTGCTTCGTTGAAACTACCCATTGTTTAAGCAATGGGTAACAAAGCAAGCAAGCAAAGACAAGGAGTTTGGATTCGACGATGTTTTACTGAACACCTGATCTCCATGGAGGATGTGACCAGGACATCTCAGAGGACAGGACGTCTCCATTAGAAATGAATGGGAGTTTTGTGTCCAAAATACTTCTGAGAAAAAAAAGACAAATTGCATCCAGAAGGAGGAGGAACTGAAACGCTGTCCACTAAGAAAGGAAAGTGGTGTAACGTTTTAAAGAGTCATGAGCTTCATCTGCTGAATGAGCTGGAGATGAGTTTCCAAAAACCAAAATGGCACTTCTGTATTTTACTAATGGGTTATATGTCAAACATTATTATGTATTTACTTTCAGGAGGCAAAATGTTTAATAATTGATGTCATTGTATTTAAGAGGAAATGAAGGATGGCTGTTGTAATCTCGTCCCGAGTCCTGCTTGCTGGTTGTCCTTAGATGTTGTTTTTGTTGTGCTCTTTGCACCTTGGTCTAACCCTGTTGGTTTCTGAGGGTGCTGGGCGCTTAGCACTCACTCCAGTTTCATTCCTCATGTTGGCCTTCGACAGGATATATCAAACAGCAGGATCACACAATTATCGAGATAACTTGATGAAAATGTTCTGAAATAACTAAATAATATTTGTTCCTATCTAGAGATTTTTAAAACATCCAGATTTACCCAAAACCTTTTCACAGTCGTCTGGCAAAGTGTGTCTTCCTTCTCGCTAGAAGAATCTTTGAGTGCAAGTCAACAACATGTACAAGCAGAAACTGAGGGATAAATAGGGATAGTGGCCCATTCATAATACTCTGTACGATGTCCAGTGTTTGCAAGCAGAATAAGACCATGAAGATTAGTTAGACATGTGGATTCGATTATTCTTCACCGGGCCTGCTTGTGTCAAATGGTACGAGAAAAAAAACAAGCACATTTGTCCCTTCATTTCACATTAATGCCAGTAAGCACCTCTAACAAGCTGTGAAGACCAGTGAAGAACCAGTAAAGGAAATGAACAGATAAGATGATTGACCTCCAAAGGGATATTAGTTTTGAAACTGGGAGTGAAATTCAATTCATGTCAAGCTATACCATCAACAGACTGTCTGCAGGTTTGAGAAAGTTAAGCCTGCCAGTTAGAATCAGTTAGAATACAGACATGGTTTTGACCTTAGGTCCAGTTTTCACTCAGTGAATTTGCCTACAGCTTTTCCTCTTTTTCTACTGGACAATGAGGTTTGACATGTCTGTTAGTGAGCATCGAGTCAGGGAAGGATGAGAGGATAAAGAATAACCACTTACAAAGTCAACAACATTTTCTTTCCAGTGCTTTGGCTGAGCATTAAAACCCTTTAAAGACATTTTTTCTCAGTTTCAGACTCCAAGCTGTTACGGCCTTGTGCTTTTGTATGGCATTGTTGTCGTTGTGGGACTACGGATTACTGATTACGCTATCAAATTTGGTGAAATCCAAAAGAATACTCTCCAAAATCAATAACACCCCTTTGTTGTGTTTGCCCATTTCACTTTGATATAAATCCTTCAACCAATGACTAACTGACAAAATAATGGAAACACATTTTATTGCACTACAGCTAGTTGTATATGCACATGTGGTTATTGTGTGAATCATTGTCTTCCTACATAAAACTGTCAATGCACATTGTTGTGCACAGAAACATGGTGGCAGGCATTTCAATATCTGCAGAAACGTGAATTTAACTTAAAACATGACATCTTTTGCCCTTGGCACCTCCTGGACCAGGACATGAAGGGGATGAGTAGGGAAAAGACAAGAATGAGAGGCCATGATTGACCCCGGCTCTGAACACCCCTATTTATGATTTATTCCTCCTATTGCTGCACTAGCGCCTCTGGTCACGAAATCACCAAAAATCTGTTGGCCATGCTCAAGTGAACTAGTGTCGTGAACTTAGGGTCATGCATGTAAATCCTTTGTGAAAATACTGCCTACAGCCTAACATTATATCTATAAATATATACTAGGAAATAAGACTGTCATTACACTTAGGAAGCATTTTAACACAACTGTTGTATGTTCAGGCCTGGAAGCCAGACCTCTGTCTCCCTGTTTCTCTGTGTGCCAAATT
>OOFE01021649.1:0-10328 GCA_900323365.1 Monocentris japonica | reverse complement strand
TTTCATTATATCAATTCAAGAAACAGACACAGACACTGGCTATAGAAAATAGTCTGGTTTTGACAGGTTTTTCTTTCTTTATTTTGGCTAATAAATTGGTCCTAAATCCAAGTTTTTTTTACTGATGCCAATTTTAGCTAACCAGGTACTGCTAGCTAGCTAACAAGCTGACATTAAAACACAAAATCAATCAGATATATCATTGATGAAAAGATCAGTTCCCAGTCAACAACAGCACAGAATTAACCATGCCTATTTAATTCGGTGGAGACAGCAAAGTTGTACATTTGGAAACACAATCAGCTGCTCACAGCCACTGTTGCCCAAGAGCTGAGAACCTCCAATATGGCTGCCAGAGGAGGCGTTACATCACCTGATAGCCCTCCTCTGTCCTGTCCTGACTCCCCATTGAGTCAGTCCCCATTGTAGTAAACTAATCTCAAGAAGAAATACTTCACGTCCCCCTCTCCTCCTGTATCATCCTCCTCTACTTGCTAATATGTTCTTCTCTCGCTTTAATTTATCTTATTCTTTTCATGACATTTCTCTAGCATTTCGCTATCTCACATGATCATTCTAGGGTCACATGAACACATATATTATCAGGGCACTGTAACTTCTGAACCTTGACATCCTTACTATTGGTTATTTAGAATTTTGGCGATCTTGAAGTTATTAATCTTATTCTACTGTTGTCCTCATTGTAAGTGCAACTAAATACCTAAAATGTAAATACAAAATGTACAAAAGATTGCCTGTATGCATAGCTTACACTCTGTACTGTACAACAGTAGCAAAGTATCTTCTTTCTCTCTCGCTTGTTGGCTATACTGTTCCTATCAATTTGTCCAACTAGTTTGCTTCCTTGCTGACCACTGCTCACGCTAATCCCTCCTGTTGATGAATATGTTCATTCTCGACAAGGATTTAAGCCCTCAGTTGCATAAGACCCAATCTTCTGTATGAATGTACAATAGTAGGGAGAGGAGCACATCAAAGCTCCACTCACATCAAAGCGCCACTCAATAGGTACAGTCATGCTTGAAAGTTTGTGAACCCTACAAGGGGTAGTCATTATTTCATATCTTATAGAACAGTGGTCCTCAAATGGATCTCTAGGTCCAGAGTAAAGGTAGTTACCAGTTTCTAGCTGTCCAATCGGGGACGCCAGGTGAATGCAATTAATGACCTGGTAGGATAGAAAACCAGCTGTACTCCAGACCCCGAGGACCGGATTTGAGGACCACTGTTAAAGAGGAATAACCTTATATTCCTTATCTAAACTTCAAATCTTAATGAAAAGATCCCAAAATAAAGAACATGCACAAATAAATATCATATATTTCAATTGTTTATTTAACAAAACTGGTTTATTCAACAAAAACTCAGATATCGCTGTGTGCAAAAATATGTGTTTCGCCCACTCGGCCAACTCGGTAAGGTTTGAGGGCGTTGCACATGAACAGCTGCTTCAGCTCCTGCCACAGCATCTCAGTTAGATTTAGGTCAGGACTTTGACTTGGCCAATCCAGAACACTAAACTTCTTGAGCCATTCTTTGGTAGATTTGCCTGAATGCTTAGGATCATCGTCTTGTTGAACAGTCACTTTTGGCTCAGCTTTGGCTCTCAGACCGGTATCCCTCAGAATTCATAATTCCCTTAATGATGTTGGCTCATCCAGGTGCAGAGGATGAAAAACAGACCCAGACCCATGCTATTTTAGTGGTGGAAAGTTTTGGGTTGTTGCCAAACATGGCATTTGTGATTGCGACCACAAAGTTCAATTTTGGATTCATTTGTCCAAAGAACAGACTTCCAGAAACCTTCAGGGTTGTCTAGGTCATCTCTGGAAAATTTAAGATGGGCACCTTTGCCCATCTTGTCATTGTTGCTGGATGTACAACAACATCAGATGCAGCAATGGAGGCTTGTAGATCTCTGGATGTTTTTCTTGGGTTGTTTTTTTACTAGTGTTAATATTTTCCTTGTGGCTCTTGGTGATATTTTAGAAAGACGTCCACTTCTAGGCAGTCTCTGTCATGTTAAGTGCTCTGCATTTCTATATTATTTGTCTCACAGTCGACTGATCTTTTTGATGTGACTTTCTAACCTTCCCCAGACTGATGCTGACTCACTCCTCTCTTCCTGAGGTCCTCTGAGATCTCCTTAGATCACAGCATAGTGTTTTTCTTTCCCCTGCATGGTAACAACAAACTGACCAGGTTTCCCACCTGGATTTATGGTAGTGTCACACTAACTCCTCCCCAAAGATCAGACCTTTGATTGGTTAACTTCATACCCAATTATTTACCCACCTGATTCTACATACCTACTTAATTACCTAATGCAAGAGGAGGTTCACTTATTTTTGCACCTACGCTAATTCCCATTAAACTATTTTCATTGTACTACATCAACAATTTCCTCTAAAAAACATGTTAAATTAGTAAATATAGATATTTTATTTCAGTTAAGAATTAAATTTGTATTATATAAGGATTAAATAAGGAAACTGTCATTGAAATTGACTTTTATTTTAAGTATTTTACTGTTGGGGTCAGATTTGCAGTACAGTCTTACAGTGTATATAAGTATTAAGCCACTGATACAGTACATTTGCACAAAGTATTCTGATGTGTCTGTAATCGACACATGTATAACACCATGTAAGCCTTACTGCACAAAAATGGACTGTGCTTTGCATTGCAGAGGCATACTTTTGGAAAACCAACAATGCATATCTAAAACATACTGTGAGCCCTAAAATGAGATGAACCAAAACGGTAATAGCAGTGTACTGAGTGAGCACTAAATACACTACTACCTCATCTGTGGCTATTTTAAACCTGGGCTGCACTGGGTCATTAACTACACGCATTTGTGTAGATGTGAGTGCACGGCTAAATAGAAAATGATTGCCTCATTGCCGTGTGATAATTAAGGGTTTTCAGCCGAGCTGCTCAGCTGGCTTGAGGTCTGTGACATGGAAATGTAAGACTCAGATGAGCTTATGTAACCTAATTGTTTCGCCTCGGAGAAGAGTAGTTATCTTAAAAAAACGCAACGCGACGCGAGGGCTTGAATTAATGAAATATATGTAAACTCTACGGAGTATACTAATTGATCCCTCTCAGTGGCCACCCTCCCCTGCCATCTCTTTCCATGTAAATGGATGAGTTCTTCTGCTGTTGTGTTTATGGTAATTGTCAGGCAACCAGAGGGGAGGCTTGACTTCTAATTGGGTTCCTCTACTTCATAAGATAACATCACCTCTATACGTTGAAGCCATACTGATTCATGCTGCCACTTTCATGTATGTTTAAAGCACGCCGCCTTATGACCCATTCATCTAATGCAAATAAGCCAATTCCTAATTATGCTCTATGCAATATGTTGATTTAAAGCTCAAAATACCCAAACTTGTAATATATAAATATCAAAGGAAAGTGCTACTGCCGAATGCTGATAAAAGACTTTATGTATATATGAACTATAGCATGAAATATTAATCTGCAGGAAAAGACCACACTGTGTGTCACTCAGCTGCTCTCTGTGGTGTAGCACCACTGTATATTAAATTGTCGGACACCAACTCAGTCTGTTGTGTGTCTTGATGGTCCCTCAATGATTGTTATGGATGGACAAATGTAGCAAACGGGGATTATTGTGATAGAAAATTGCACAAATATTAAGCATGGGAGACTCATGGGTTGAAAAATGCTACGTCAGCATTTTTAGCGCGTACCGTATGAAGTTCGTAATGGATTCATTTCAGCGGTTCTGGTCAATGAAGGGCAGCGTCGCTTCTGCAAACGGCATCAAATCAAATGAGTAGAAAACAAGGAAACAATTGAGGGATCAGGCAAATCCAGCTGTTATCTAACCGGACATGTTTGCAGTGGAGCCGCATGAGCAGCCGCTGCCATTACTTCTGCCTCATGTGCCGTTGTGCCAGGACTGTATCTGTCTGCCGTGGGCACTCATGAGCACCTAGGCTGCTGCTGATGTCCCTCCAGGGTGCTACCGCTCGCAGCCAATCGCATGCCCCACCCCACTGAAGCCATAGAGGGATTCTGGACGGCCTGTTAAAATAACCTGAAAGGTAGCCGACTATTTTTGGCCAATGGCATTTGCATTGCCCTATGTAACTTTCCCTTTGGAAATGAAAGCTTCTGTTGTATTGCATACAGTTAGAAAAGATGACAATGGTTAAATACAACAGAATGTAAGGCAATGATATGAGCCACGAGGATTTCATGCTATTTTCCCATAAAGAAGCTCCAAATTATATGATAGTCGACGCTACATGGTCACATGGAGCTATTTAGCGCTAAAACCGACATGTAAACGTGATTCATTTTACATAACGGAGCTTGCCTGCCCGACAGGCTGCTCATGTACTCCAAACAACAGTGGGAGCATAAAGGTCAGTGTGCATGGCTTCACTCTCGCTGCTCTAGAAACATGTCATCCAGTGAGGCTTGCGCATCGCCTCAGCCAGCAAGCTACAGCTGGGCCGTCTGTGTCGGCAGGCTGAAAACAGACAGAGAGAAAATGAGAAAGGAAGAGGGCAGGGAAATCATTTGCTCTCAAGGACTCGAGAACCTTCTGTGAATGCTAACTCAGAGGTGGGTCAGAGAGGAAGCTGGACGGCAAGGTCTAGGCTTTTCTCAAACATGACAGATACGTTGAGTTAGGTAGGTACTTCATTAGTTGGTCCTGAGGCCTGTTCTATGCCCATAGGAGGGTATGCGGTCTACACAAAAATGTGTGGTTTTGGAAACGCTGGATGTATAGTGCATGCCAGGACAGAGTAATGAATCCACTTTGGCCAAAGGTCAAATCGAGGAGGATCTTTTCCAGCTGACAATCTGTACCGATCAATGCCAAACATCTGAGATCAGAGACGATGTGCCTTGTCTTCATCTTTTCCTTTGTATAACATCATTGCCGGGCATTAACTGATACCACTGGTCTTACTACAGAATGATTATTGTTAGATCTAGTTCATGTCATATTAAAGAGCTTAAATAATCCGTTGACCTCCACATTAATTGAAAAGTGTCACTTCCTTCTTGTTGGGAGTATAATGACATGTAACACAACTGCACAGCGTAAGACCCCGTGACGTAAGGCACAAAGTCCTCATACAGTAGCCGGTGGATTCGGCCCTCCTTTCGACCGAAAGGATGGCCGGCAAAGGACCCCTGAATTTGGGAAGCTATTTTTAGGGTGCTTAGGGAAGGAAAATCCTGTTCACGGCATTTCATTACCCACAGATGAAGGGGCACAACTGCGTCACGTAACCCTTTCGGCCAGCCCGGGGCGAGCTGACGCGCTGGCACGTTCGATTCCATGTGCCGCATCACTCCGCACATGAAAACGCTGATTTAATCACTCGGCGATAATATTCATTGGGTGTAACCGAGATATAAAGAGATGATGCTGTGTTGTTTGGTGATGTAGTAGCCATCAGAACAGAGCTACTGTATGTCTGTACTGTCTATCTGTCTGTCTCTCTCTCTCTCTCTCTCTCTGATTGAATTCCTGGGTTGCCACTGCTAACTCCCATGCCCTCCAGCATCTATAGATTATGTTTCTAGATGCATTTCCTCAACATTGCAGACAAATCCGCTCTGTGTCAACGACGGCTCACAGACCCGAGCTGCTGCATAATGAATCTACTACCAAGCGGTCTGTGCTATCTTTAGCGTCATAAGACAATAAACGATCTGTTCCAGTATGTGGGTTTTTTTGCTGACGTGTGGACGTGTTTTACCCCACTAGACGATGACGCAGGGCATTAAACGACACCATCCTCGTTCGCTGTGAGGGGGAAGCCATCATTGTATTAAGTGGATGTGGAGGCTAAAAACCTGGGCCTGACAACACTCTGATTTAAACATTAACATGGATTAGGCCCAGCTGAGAAGACATAAGGTGGGTTCACTTGGGTTCAGCTGATATGGGTTTTTGAAGGCCGATACCAATACCAACAATTTCCATTGAAGCTGCCGGTACCTGATATCCTGAGCTGATATTCTTTAAATTTGACTATTTTCATTCCAAAAATTACAAGTATTCAGTGTTTCCCCCAGAATCTTCTCCTTCAGAAGCCTCTGAAGCAGCATTTAGACCATTATATATTTAGACCATTAAACTCTTAGTGTTGGGGAGTTAGTGTTGCATAGTGGTAGAGGTTTCATTGTAAACATGTTTCCTGTTCTTTAAATAACTGCTAAACCATGATAGTGAGAGATCTGTGACCCCGACTGATTGCCATAAGAGTATGTTGTGATCTCTTGGTGATTCTGTTGAACATTATTGTAGTAGTCAATCTTACTGTAGTTCATCTCAATCACACTTCCCTCTCAGTGAGGAGAGGGTGTGAAGCTGTGGGCTTGTTTAACACAAGCAAGGCTGCATAGTATATCCTTCATGTCTAATGATTAAGACCACGGATGTAGTGGAGGGTAAACCCACCGAAACTCAGTTTAACACCTTTTGAGAGTTTATTCACCTTTTTAGGCTGATATAAATATTTATGTGGTAAACTCATAGCATAGATCATGGTAGGTATTATCAAACTGATGTTATATGAATATAGGGTTTTTAAGGGGGAAAAATGAATTAATGCTTTTCTGAAAATATAATACATTTTTGTTAATATTGGTGGTTGTTTGCCTTATGATATTCACCTTTTTATTTACAACTACTACTATCACTGTTTACGTCCAAAAATAAATTGTGCATATTTGTGCACATATAAGAGCTGCAGAGCTCTTCCCTAGTATTTCTCTCTGTCACATGTCATATTTCCCATAATTCCCAGACAAGGTGTGGCTAGACATTGGGTGTCTGAAATGTGCGGAGCCTTTTAAAACTGTCACATTTGGCAACAAAACACTTTGCCTCATCCTAAGTCCTGGCTGCAGCATAGCAACGAGTGCTGAATGATGCTGGAGACAACCCTGCTGTGGATTTGCGGTGCCTGCTAAGTACATAATGCCAAGCACTATGTGATCTGTCGGCCATTTTTACAGCCAGGGGTCAGCGGGGGTCTTGTGTGAAAAACATATCCATGTTATTTTAACCCGCTGCAACACAGCCCGCCACCCTCATCAGTGTCTATATCAGGATTTGACCAATATGGGTTATTAAAGGTCAATACGCCCATATTTGGTGCTGATATTCAATATCTTTCTTTTTTTTCAATTTAATTCTAAAAGTATTCCATGTTTCCCCCAGAATTGTATTGTTGTCAAGTTGGAAAAGCCTCTGAAACAGCTTGGTACATCATACATTACTACCTTTAAATGAAGAATTAATTTACAAAGAACGTTATTGTTGAACAAATAATGAATACATAGAATGTGCAAAGAAAGTAACATTTCATTGCAGGTTTTTATGTAGCTCTGAATGGCTGATATCTGATATTCATTGAAAGCCCAGTATATTGGTCTAACTCCAGTGTACATACACCTACATACTGACAGAAGAAGTGATGGGCTGATCACTGCAAATGGCTTTTGGCAGCCAATTATTATGACAGTAAAAATCTGGGTCTTCTCAATCTTTCTATTTTCACCTCTGCACTGAATTGAAATAAGGGGCAAGGTCAGAGAGCTTATCGCAAACCCAGCTCTAGATATGGAAAATGAACGCCGGATGGACGCCGCATCACAAAATACAGCGCAAAAACTCTCTAATTCTAATTTAGTGGCAGAGCAAATCTTCATACAGTATTTATCTACATCAAGGCTGTGCGGAAAAACCTCCAGGTTAGCGTGACCCCAGTAGTGAATCAAATCTAACCAAGGCAAAGACACTCAACATTCCCAGTATCAGCTCCTCATCCCTTATTTGCACTGGGATCATATCCCGTGCATATTCCCCGCAATATAACAGCAGACATGCCGGCTACATCTTGGCTCTTTAAGACGGTAGGATTCCATATCGTCCGCGGAACAAACAACATACATTTAATCTGCTTTGCATCGTCACATGCATGATACAGTCATGCTTAAAATAGTCCAGAAGGGAATCAGTCTGGTCAGGAAAGAGCACCCGAATGTCACAGTTTGATCTTAATATAGGTTACACACATCTCATCTGGGGAGGATGAGCGACGGGAGGGGAATCACAGTTTGGGTGACAGACTGTGGTCAACGAGCTTGCTGGATGAAGTCATGTGTAATGTCATTTTTCCTCCCTGTGAAGAAATGAATATCTGCCTCCTTGTTTTGCAATAGGCTGCATGCCAGACACCATCGATTCCCACCCCCTTCATCTACCTAGAGCTTTCTAGAAAATGCACTAATAGACAGTGCAGAATCTGTCTTCATCATGCAACCGTTTCCCCCCCTCCACTGTACCAGAGGAAGCCACACCAAACGGAGTAAACAAACCCAAGCCTTGCTCCTGTGAGACCAAAAAAAACAAAAAACAACACACCCTCCCACATAAGAAGGGAGGAAATTTTGGGACAATGCTGGAGTGCCACCTAGTGGATATTAACGAGACTGGCCAGTAAAAGTGAAGATGAGTATCATTTCTCTGATTACTCTAAATTGCATAATGCAGAATAGCAGAATGGGCCTGCTGTTTGAGGAGGACTAGGAATTGAAGTACTATGCATTCTAAAATAATACACCTATAAACAGAATTTAAATCCTTAGCTTTAACAAAGTAGAAAGGGTTTGACATAAAATATCCTAAATACATCTTCACATTCCATACATCAAATTCTACCGTCATGTGTCAGATAACATGAATCTCAGTTTGAGGTTTCATAGCTGCTTTAC
The DNA here is from genome assembly GCA_900323365.1 of Monocentris japonica. NCBI lineage: Eukaryota > Metazoa > Chordata > Actinopteri > Trachichthyiformes > Monocentridae > Monocentris > Monocentris japonica. The sequence continues at coordinate 1,523 of OOFE01021649.1, read as the reverse complement.
GGGTTGTCGGATAAGTCATCATTCGATGGTAGATAGAGAGAGCCAACAACCGATGGAGGACAGTGATTACAGACAGACCAGAGGGAGCAAACGCGGGGTAATCAATGATTAAGCCACTCAAAAAAATGCAGCAGACATAAGGCTGGGAGGCCCCGCAAGGTCACAGGAACGTGAGGGATTTCTATACCAGCAAATCCCACTGGTATGAATGAAGCTGAACACGTGAGATAAGAAGTCAGTTATTGAAATGCGCCAAAGAGAAATTAGGAAGGATCACTTCCAATGTGTGGAGAAGATTACCCACCGGCAGTGTGGTAATTCAGTCCTCTTTACTCGTTACTCAGTTGAAAATCAATAATATTACTTTACTTATTACTCCCTGGGAGAAGTAATTCTTTACACTACTGGTTATATTACTTTTCAGTTACGCCCCTCCCCCAAATAAAAAACTTGAGATTGTTGACTGCCAGCTTAGCATGTAGTACCTGCACATAGTTTACAATTCACAATAATATTTTTGTTCTCTTTCTTCTTGACAAAATCAATGAATGTAAATGTGTTGCATTTTTTAATTATGATGAAAATAATGAAAATGGAGGTTGGCTTATTAAACTGAAATGTGATATGAAGGGGTGATAACAAGGGTAATGCTGTAACGATTTATTTCTCTGATTAGCAACTGAAATATTATTACTGAAATTGAAAAGTTTGCTGCACTACTGAGGAAAATAATAAATGTAATGCATTACCGCCCATCACTGCCCACCAGTGACCGTACCGACAGCAGAATGTAATTTGTCTCTGTCAGTGGGGATGGAGGCTCTTCTCTGTTACAGCATCTCTTCCTGTTTTAGTCAGATAAGACAGGCAGATTTTAACATAAAAATAGTGCAATTTTAAGTACAGATGTGTGTGTGTGATAGTCAACCACCGGTACCATACTCCAGTCCTTGAGTTGGGGGAAGGAACTTTATTTGTCACATACACATACATGCAGTGAAATGCTTTTTTCACATACCCCTGACTAGATATATACACACACAACCTATTACACCACACACATGCATTTTTCAGGTCAGAGGTCAGGCGTCAGCTAATGAACAGCGCGCCTGGAGCGGTTTTGGGGTTAAGTGCCTTGCTCAAGGGCACTTCGGCAGTGTTGGTAGGCACCGTAGCCGTGACACCAGTCATTTTTAGATCACCAGCTCACAGCTGGAATACACCCCCCTGTGGTGCTGGGGATTGAACCAGTGACCCTCTGGTCATGGGTTGGTCTCTCTAACCGCTAGGCCAACCTGCCGCCCCAAATCAAGCACTTCTGCCTCGTGTTCACTGTTACCTGTGCCTGCAGTTGATGAAAAGTTCACTACATGGTTGAACACTGAAGCAGCTTGCTTACCATCATTCACGTTACACTCTGTAAACCACATTATGGTTTGATAGTTGACCTACCTCCTCTGCAGCATAACTCCATGCCTGCACACATTATATTCTGTAATGGTGCATTAAGCCACAACACTGCA
>OOFE01021648.1:0-16480 GCA_900323365.1 Monocentris japonica | reverse complement strand
AGCCTCCCTCTGTCCCCAATACACATCTGCAAAATCATTAACAGATGTCTAAAGAGTCTCCCTTAGCCAGCTATCACAAACACACACCCTCTACCTTGCTATATTATTCCATTTTCTCTGTCACCGTGTCTGGCTCCACTCTTCTGCATTTCCTCAATTCCATCCCCACTGCACACATACTAATGCACACACACACACACACACACACACACATGCACACACACACACACACGTCTTTGCTCAGCTCCTTCCTCCAGTGTGAGGCTTATCCCATTTCAACAAAACCATGATCACTACTACAATCATCAAACTCTGTTAACAACTCAACACATCCCCTCTAATGTGGTCTATATTGTCTTATGGCAGATGTCCAAGCCCACATCATACGCTGAAGTATGGTAACATCACTTCACTGGTACAATTCTCTGTCCCGTTCATATTCAACCATTTCACTCCATCAAACCTCTTTCCTCCTGAATGTATCTCCACTGTTAGTCAGTTCTTTTAATTGGAAAAATACCTGTTTATTTCCTTTCCACTTTGTGGCTATATCAATAGTCTTTTGTTGTCTTTCTGCTGTGTCAGTGAACCACGTTGCGTCTTTGACATGGAGAGACATGGCTCGGTGGGGGAGACAGACAGTAAGGAAGCCCTGCTTTCTTCAACACAACCAGTACACCACTCATCAGCTCTACACTCACTAATTATCACCTCATAATTGGTGGTCCAGGTTTCACAAGCCAAACAGAGAGTATAAAAGGTGCAAGGTGTGCCAGGGCAAGTGCTTGCCAGGCAGTTAAGTTGGGGGAGGGAGGCTTTGGTACGGTGAGGAGAAACCTGGATGGAGTCCATTGTGAGACAGAAGGCTCTCAGGAATTTACAGTTGGTCTCATAAAGTCAATGAAAGGAGCCTAAAAACAGCAGATATAGCCATCTAAAAACACAGAGAAAGAAAGACAAGACCTAGTTAAAAGTTGTGAATGGGCAACAACAGGCACACAGCTCATGCACAAGGGTAGAGTGAGAGAAAGTGACAAGAGAAAGACAGAGACAGAAAGGGAAAAAATATTATTTTTTTTAAATTATTTTGTTCAGTTATCAATAGTAATGAAACATTTCTTTTTTTTAAACACATATAGACATGTACTCATCTAATAAGTCTGCATGTTGAGTGTCTCTACTGCTACTTGGCTGTAGGATCAGAGCAGCCGGGTTTAATTAAACGGAGTGTGCTTTTCATGGAGTAAAGTGATAATATCTATTAGAGCTTACAGGATTAGTCTCGGTTACAGCAGAACGCTGGAACGTAGAACGTGTGGTTACTCTAGTCAATCAGTGAAAATCCGCAAGGCATTAGTCAGGTCACAACTCCAGAGGTTAGAGAACCACTGTTGCTGGTCAAGGCTGGAACACAGTGACCCTCGCTGGGCCAAGGCCAATGGAGTCCTGCCACAGACTACCTCATAACCAGGATTTGGCTTGGTTAGTCTGGCACTGGATCACTTGAGTGTGTGTGTGTGTGTGTGTGTGTGTTGGGAGTCCTGAGAGGGTATAAACTGGCAAAAAGTAGAGAGAGATGGGTTCATGTCCAAATAGCTCCCAAAGCTCTCAGAAATAAACGGAAGAGGGGTAAAACTTTCATGGACAAGAAGATGGAATGGTTTGGAGCCAAATGATCCCGAACAAATACATAAACAAAGCTGAGTTGGATTTCCATCAGACATCTGAATGAACTCCGGGTTGCTGCTGGTGCTGGACTCCATGTTCCGATGTTATATTAGTACACGAACCACTCAGGCTTTCCAGAGGACATGAGGAGCTACAGTGAATCAGAAAGGGAGAGAGAGGCTCATTACAGAGACAGTATAGTAGCTCTTGGCTCATTTTGCTTTTGTTTGTTTGGCATTTGGCTAGTGTTTACCATTAGCGCATAGGGTCAACATTCAGACCCTGGCCGCTAGGGCAGCACCCAACAAAGGCAGGAGTCTGCTAGTCTGCACAGAGAGGCCCCTAGCCATGCCAAACAGGGGCCCGGGGTCACCTCATCCATGCCCCCTGCCCATGTGTGACCACTGGGGACAAGGCAGGACAGAGATAAGCTGGTCATCAAACCTATGAGAGTATATAGATATACAATTGGATAGCAGCTGAGTGTGTGTGAGATAACTTGGTGTGTTGGGGGAAAGATAATTACAGACATTCTGCAACAATCACAACATACATAATAGGAACATACTTGCCCCACAGCTCTCACTACCATAATGTTTTGTCAGTGACAAGTCATTTCTTGGACAAAAAACTTTGGCAGGTTTAAAAGAGTATCAATAAACTTTCTCTTTCATAAATGTAGAGAAACTTGACTTACCACACACCTTTCCAACTCCAAATTCATATTTTGACTGAAATCTAGACTCACTACCAACACAACTCATACTCAGAGGGTTAACTGAGGAGTACTATGTCCCTAGGAGCTATCAGTATTAATAGATTACATTTTTTCATGCCGCATGCTTCTCAAATCAAGATTTGGAAAAGTGTGTTTTTGCTCAAAGCCTTTTCCAAAAACAGGAAAAGGCTTAGATCCACAGCCATGCCGTGATCACGCAGCACGTAGAGGGAGCCATATCCACAGAGAATACGTAGCCTGAATGCCAAAACGTACTAGTCTAAACATCCTCATATATCAAAGAGTGTCAAAAAGGACACTTCTCTCACTCCTCAGACCCGGGTATGGAGTTAAATGGTCAAATCAGTGATATATCCAACCCACTCAGTCAATGGAGGAGGTGATTATAGAAAGTTATGGATTTAGGAAGTGGCTTGAGAAAAGCTCAGTTTTTGTATCCAAGTATGAAACAACAATTGGAGTGATGGCTGGGAACTTGGAGAGAGCGATTTCCGTGAGGTTTGAAGTGGAAAACTCCTTGTCTTGATGGGCTGTTGACGATGGTGAGTGGGATTGGTGTAATCCGGGTGGTCAAGGATGCCAGCTGTCCCTCAGTTGTCCCAGTTTCCTCAGCCATGCCAGCTGGATGCAACATGGCCCTGGGAGCCACTGGGACCACAGGGACACCAGCCAAAGAGCAAGAGAACAGATTTACTGGTATAATTGGTATAATTAGTAGCAGAGGAGGAATGGCTCTGAACATCCATAGGATTAGTGACATCTTTGATAATGAGGACTGAAGACAAACCCAGAGGTAATAGAAGACTTTGGCACTGTTCTCAATTGTGGAACGAAAACAGAGGGAGACGATACAGAGTGAGATGAATGAGAAAGGGATATGAAGTTCAATGGAAGCCATGGAGAATACAGGGAGAATTGGCTCAAGAGTGACAGCCTTTATAATACTTCAGTGCTCTGAGTTTGGATTCTAACCCAAAGTACTGCGTCAGTATCTCTGAATGCCTCTACAAATTACCTCAATTACTGCAGAATGTCCCATCTGGCGCCTCCAATGGCCCCCAAAGCCCACCACTGACTGCCTGTCACTGAGTGCATGTGTGTGTGTCTGTGTGTGTGTGTGTGTGTGCAGTGTGTGCATGCAGTTTTACATATCTAGGGAGTGCTGTGTGCTGTATGGTCATGTCAATCACATATCTCTCTCTCTCTCTCTCTCTCTATCTCTCTCTCTATCTATCTATCTATCTATCTATCTATCTGCACCATGTATGGTTGTGCACTGTAATGCTGCTCTTGTGTACATCAAAATGTTTGTCTACTAGTATCATCAGAGCATTATCTCTATGGATGCTCAGGGGTCTGTTTAAGCCAAGAACAGGAGCTTAAGTCATCAGCTATCATATGGCTTCAGAGGGGACAGAGCTGGACTGGGAGACGCCAGACGCCCAATCTCCAATTTAGAACTTAACTTTTGTCATTACAGCCATCTGGAGGTAGTGAGACACATTTTTCCAGATTAGCGGACCAAAGACTATATTCAATCATTCTCTCTCCCTTTTATCATATTCAAACCATCCTCTCCTATAAACACAACTTAACATAATCGTAATGACGGTCAAACAGGGACATGGATAGAGCCAGGACAGTACTATCGGACCCTGATCCAATTATCTAATTTAGCTCTGCATTCACTCCCTGTACTCTATTACGTTCACAGACATCCAGCACATAGCTGTATAGATGAGATAACTCCTCAACAACCTCTATTCACATCTGTTGACCAGATACACACACACACGTGTGTGAATGAGGGAGAAAGGAAGGGTGACACGTTTACATTTCCTGGTGCAATAAAAAGGAGAAAAAGAAAGTGAAAGTGATAGTATGTGAAAGAGTGCATATTGGTGTCTGCCGGGTTTCATTATGGTGATCTTGCATCACATAATGGCAATAAACTTGTGATCAACCATGAATTATGCCATTACAGCTCAGAAAATCAACATTGTGGTTGATTAGACACAGACACAGTAGTGAGTAGCTTCTTTAGCTGAAAATGTAATGTAGAGTCAAGGAAGTTGTTGTTGTTGTTGTTGTTGTTGTTGTCCTCAATGGTATGCTCTTCATATTCATTCAGATAGAAGATAAGGTGCCATTGTTACCTTGGACACACACACACACACACACACACACACACACACACACACACACACACATAAATACACCGTATCATGCATTCAACTTCATCTTGTCCAATTTGTAGCCATGTGAGAACTGAAGCCAGTGTTTGTAAAAAGATCCCCACTTGTCATATCCCATTGGGGGAATGTCTGTATGTGTGTGTCTCTTTGCATGTGGATCATGATTGTTTGAGCTCCACTGTGGCTACACAGTGGAGCGGGGGGCCCTGTATCAGGCCATCTCCTGGTTGACAAAGCTTGTTTTTCATCTTTTAATTGTCTCTAGGGGCCTCCCAACTTTATCACTTCCAGGCATTTAAATGGCCACCTGGGAGCTCAGGCTGCGCATTAGTGTGTGTGTGTGTGTGTTTGTGTTAGTGTGTGTGTGTGTGTGTGTGTGTCTGTGTGTGTGTGTGTGTGTGAGTGCATGCTTATGTGCATGCATGTGTGTGCATGTGTGGGCGTGTTGTCCTGTGCTGTACAGGGTTTGATGCAGAACAGAGATGAATGTGAAGAGCAAAGAGATGAAGAGCTCTGTGACTCTATGATTGATACGTGAGAGAAAACTGAGTCCTGCAGAGAGCAAACATAATTTGACCTTTTCTTCTCTAATCCAAACGCTCAGTGGCATCTCCTCAGCACAGTGGAAAGAACGCGTGCACACACACACACGTGTGGATGGAGTGGAAAGTGCTAGTGTTTCGCAGTTTGGGAGAGGTGAGTAATCAAGCCTTGGGATCAGGAGCAGTGTTACATGTCTGTATCCTCACTGATAAGCCAGGGCCTGTCTCCATCCACATGTCATGCTCTGACCTCTTGGTTCCCAAAGTGTCAGTAACCCTATTGCATTTTTTGCTGTTTTCTTAAAAACCCTGTAACATAAAACCTATACTATGTACTGTATGTATAGTAGTACTATATTCCAGTGTTTCATTTCCTGAGTGCACATCATTTAGGTGCATAATACACCCTGATTAGGTTTGACATCACAATACAGATGCTCCACTTGAAAGTATGGGAAGAGACAGGGAATAATGAGATCTGGGTCTTATTAAAATGCCAGAAACCGATACAGACAACAAATTGGACTGAAGTACTAAAGTGAGGGGTCAGAGAGGGAACAGCACCCTGTACTTATCTGTCAATACAGTCTCCTTTCTCAAGTCAAGTCAAGAACTGTAACATAAAACCTATACTATGTACTGTATGTATACTAGTACTATAGTTCAAAGTGTTAAAGTGTTAATGATGAGGCATCGCATAGCTGCTGCTCTGTTTCGTTTTATTTGTGTTTGCAGGACACATTTGGTATATTTACTATCACGAGATAACCTTGATGCTTGTCCATCTACAATAACACAAACACACACACACATCAGAGCACAAAGAGTCAAGTACAGTCCAATGCACTGGTATGCAGACATACACATGCATGTGCACACACATATGTGCAAACACTCACAGGCACCTTGGTGAAAGCTGACGGCTGCAGCCACTACAGTGTGTTTGTTTTTGTGCGGATGGCCAATTCAGATGGGTGAACTTTCAAAGCCGTCTCTAATCCATTTGATTAGCTGAACCCAGGAACCTGGGCTGCAGACAAAGAGCTCTTTCACACATGTAGCCGCTGCTTACAGCTACATGTGATCCCAGGAATCTGTACATCACAAAACAATTTCCTGCACTCCAGCTCCCTGTCTCCCTTTCTTTCTGTTTGTTTCCCTTTTTGCCTCAGTTGATAAGACAATTGAAAAAGTGTTTCTAACATAATATACTGTAGAAATAAGGATCATTTGTGTTTTTCGTTCCATGTACTCTGTGGTTTTCAAGCTTGATTAAAATGTGTTTAACTTTTCTGCTAAATCATTATGACCAAGTAATGCATGTCCTCTACAGAAATATGACTCTACATGAATGATTTGTTACTGCCTGATAGTCAGTGTGTGAGGTTAAGAAGGAGCAATAGTGATTCAGAGATGGGGCAGAAAGAGTGAAAAACCTCCAACTGATTGATGTCAGGAGTAAATAATCTGGCTCAATAGGCAGCAGATGAATGGTCCTCTGTGATGGTCCTGTACCTTATTATTGCCCAAATCATTACTTTATTTGACAGAATGGGAAAACGTGACATTTTAAGAGAGGTTTTAGAAACTCTCCCCATTGTCAGCATTCCTTCCTTAATTGACAGAAACCTATAACCAAACAAAAGCCATTGAATTGTGATAGATTACAAAGTATGCCAAAATGTGGATATAAACAAATCTGTTTTAGATATGAAATAAAGGCAGCAGAAATGCATTCTTCCTCATTACTTTTATGTCAACATGTCGTTCGCAGCTTCATGTGTTGCCATCTCTGGTCCTGAAGTTGATTTGGGAAATGTAATTGAAGGGCCATCTGTTTTGACAGGGCCTCTGACATCAAATGTCTCCTGTTAAAAGGCCATATGAGCTCCCAGGGAGGACCGATATGGTTCAGTCAAACTCAAGTGAATACCACCATCTCCTTGATGCCTAAACACATGATCCAATGAGGGAAGTATTCCTTGTTGTAAAACGGTGGTGGTCAGTAAACCTCGGAAGAACATTAAATGCTGTAGTGAGAATAGTTAGGAGAGAGCGTTCCCCTTTACTGCTGTTCCACCGACACTGGATCAAAGTTTTAACTGCTGCCCTGAGCCCTCCACTCCATCAGTTCCCATCAAATATATTAACTTTTACATTACCAACAGGAAAAACAGCAGGGGAGAGGGAACAGCTTGTATTTTGTTTTCATGGCTTCCTGCAAAAGCCAGTTGACATTTGGATGTGTTTGGAGCCCAAAACAAGTCATTCCTTCTCTCTTGTGTGGGCAGGGGCCAAGGACTGCAAAAATATAAAAGTGAGAATATCTGAGTGGTTGTTTACTGGACTTTAAGAAAACGGCAACTCACCAATGCTGTTGAGGGCTAAGATTATTAGTTTTAACACCATGTACCCCCAGCTCTTCACACACACACAAACAACAGGCACACACACACACACGTGCCTTCTCTAATGGAAAATGTTTTCTGATGAGTACTTCCTTATGACTGGTATAATAAATTAAGCAACAGCATGTCAAAACATTTAATAAAATGTGTATTAGGTATTAACACTGAGGGACCAATTTAAAGGTGTGTTCCACAATTTATAGATTGTTACAGACAAAAGCACTTGGGACAGAGACTGACTGAAAGCGTGTGTGTGTGTGTGTGTGTGTGTGTGTGTGTGCGTGTGTGTGCGTGACTGTGCAGGTTATGCAGTTTAATGCGACACAGAGGAGAGGCAGTTTTGGGTTAGTCAGGGAGTGCCGGTGTGACAGGACTCTAGAAGCAGGCAGCTGTTGGCTCTCAGGTCCTCTCTGCTCTGCTTGTTGGCAACACCGTGGCAATAGCAGCCAATGAAATGTTTTCCCAAGGATAATGATAGCAACCACTAAAATGCTATTTCCTACTGTACTTTCTGTATAGGCAAAACCATAAAAAACACAGGGAAATAGAAAGAAAGGGGAAAGCAACAGTGGTGGGAAGGGAAAGAAACAGAATCCAGGTTGGTGTGTGTGTGTGTGTTTGTGTGTAAATTGCCTATGGATTACGTGTGGTAATATCCATGACAGATTCAAATCTCATAACACATAGTAGGAGCAAAGTATGTGTACACTGTATTCTTTGTTCGTGGAAGATGTTTGGCATTGGTACGTATACAACAATAACTGCTGCATAACTGCCTAAGTGCCTGCAATATTGTATTTTGTATTGACAACTGAAACAGATAGCTACATAGTGTACAATATGACAGACAGTCTAAGCTATCTGGCCTTGGAAGACACCCTTAACTATCTATTTTGTCTCTCCCTCTCACTCTTTCTCACTCTCTCTCTCACCCTCTACTCCTAGCCAGCTGTGAGTCTGTCCAGCCAGGCAGCAGGAGACATCTGGGATGCATTGGACCCAGGAGAGAGGAGAGAGAGGGCAGCTGGAACCTATCAGGCCACAGCAGATCAGGAAATCTGTTCTGTGGATGGGATCCGACCGGTCCTGAGCTCTAAACCCATCCAGAGTGCCCATATAGGAATGAGGGCAAAGTAAGAATGGGATGATATTGTTTTTAGAAACTGATCCAGGTTCCCTTTTGTGTTTTTAGGTTGTGTTTTTAGGTTAGGTCCCTTTTGTGAGTGGATTAGACCAGTTTTTTGATCTCTGGCTCTATCTAAGACAGCACGAAGGTGAAGGAGGGGAGTAATACGCAACTAGAAAAATAAGCCCTGAATACCAGAATTGTTGTCATAGGCCGATGGTGAGAAATGTGGTGCCCTGTGTATGTTTGTTGAGAGTAATGCGGGTTTGAGCTGCAGTTATAGTTGGCCTTTAGTGTATGTAAGTATTTTCTCATGCTTGTCTCTGGTTTTGTGCAAAGCAGATTGTAAATGAGAAATAGGCCAAATCACACATGAAGAGAGAGAGAGCCGTGAATCTTACACAACCACTTCACACTTCAGTACTCCAAATAATATAATAATTCTAAAATTCCTTGAGGCACCTGCAATGCTAGAACAGTAATTTACCAGACAAGGGTTTAAAGACTTGCTCTTGAAAAACTTAAAATGTTATTTGTCTGTATGCAAAAACCAAAGTTCAAAGAGCAACCGCTGAACGGAGCAAGCATTTTTACTCTTAATTTCTTCAGACAGTAGCTTGAGGGTATTAGAACGTGGACTCAAACATTGGGACTCAGCCAATAAATAAGCCCATTCCCACTTTTCAGCAGCCTTCCTCCTCTCCTCCTTCTCCCAAACAGAGTAGACATCTGTGGACAGGTTAAGCCAGGTGTGGCCTGAACTGGGCCTGGGAAGCCTGGGGTTAGATTTAGAGCTTAATGCAGAAGGACAGATGTGTTTGGCGGGGGGTGCTGACACTAACTTGGCCTGACACCTGGAGCCTATGGTGATGATGGGGATATTTGGACATGTCTGTACCCTGTAATCCCTTTACGCTTGGCCTTTTCAGATGAGAAGAGAAATGAGTAAAAAAAAGTGTTAGAAAATCACCTGACAAGGTTTCTGAATCTTTGCCCTCTGTCATGTTTTTGCTATTGAACTCCAAACACACCTGCCTCACAGCACCTGGCACCTGGCACCTGCTACAGCTGAGCCTGCCACCAAATGTCAAAATGGCTGGGGTCATTGTTAAGTCATGTCACTGAACATTTGTTGAGCGTTAAGAGTTTCAAATGGCACAGACCTTGGCCATAATTTGATTACAATCTTTTTCTTTGCACCCATATGTTATCATTTTTGCTCTGGCATCTCAAAGGCATTCTGAAACAACATGTTGTACTGTGAAAGGGAGAGCATTACAAGGAAAGTCCAGCTATGTGTGATCTGAAAGAGCTGTGGTCAGTATGTATTCATTCTACACACACACACACACAGTGAAAAACAAAAAACACAAAAAACCCTTTCATATACCTTGTTGGTACCTAACAGCAGAGACATGTGTGATATATGACACAACCATTCCATGTGAAGATGTCCAAGCATGACTGTATGCACCTTTTACAAGCACCAATCTGCACTCTGAATTTACAGTTAGATTACTGTTTCAAATTTCATCCATTTCATCCCCCCATTGCATTTGTCTCATGTCTGGCCAACAAACCAATAACCTTTCACTCACATGCTGCTTCCATATATTAGAAAGGCATTCTGAGCTGTTGGTATTGTAGGGCATCTGCTCAACTCAGGCTTCATAGTGCATATGCCCTGTATGATTTACCTCACTCCTAGAGAGGCAAATGAAGCATGGGGGAAATAAGTTACCTAATAGGGAACGAGAGCATAGGAACATAGAGGCAATCGAACAATGCACCAGTGCCTATTTCCCAGTGGAGCTAGGAAAACAGTTGTGTTTGTTTTTGTGGTGACCCCCTACTGCCATTTAACTTTAAGTGGTTCCCAAACTGATGTGTGCTTTGACCCACCTTCCAGTTTCCAGCTTTCCCCTGCACAAGGTACATTAATGTGTTGTGTCACTCTTTAATTGCACTGTGTGTGTGTGTGTGTGTGTGTGTGTGTGTGTGTGTGTGTGTGTATGTGCATCTGTCTGTCTGCCTGCTGCTTGCTTGCCTGTTTGCTTGCCCATTTTCCATAAAATCAGAAATCAGTCAGACTGGATGTTGTCCAATACAGTGACTCACTGCTTTGAGAGAGTAAACAGCTCACTGAAAGTTCATATTAGTTCCTGGTGACAATGACAAAGTTAAAGTAGTCCCTTTGTATATTTATGGTCCTGTTGAAGCAGGCCTTTGTCTGCTTAGGTGTCACTCACAAGACCACCCAATACAATGTCAGCGTCGCTAAAAAAGCTCTGGGTGACTTATCAAACAGTGACATACCCTTGTTAGAGAGACACAGACATGGAGGAAGATAGGCAGAGATCAAATGGTCAACTTGAATGTGAGAGAAGAACAGAAACCATGATGAGAGAGGGATATAAATCCTGCAGGGACTGCTCAAACAGCTAAGACACTGGAGTTTCTAGACACAAATCCCTTTCCCCCTTTCTGCAGAGGCATATCCTCTCAGGAAGCCAGCTTTGCGCCATCCTGTCACTTCCAGACGACCTGATCCCTGCTCCCAGGTCCCAACCCGCTGTGGGAAGCCTGAAATCTTGGAATTCCAGAATTCCAAAGTGGTTCCTGTATGGTGACAGCAAGCTCCCTAACCCCAGCCCCACTGCCTTCCTTTCTGCCTCACTTTCCTTCCCAGAAATCTCCACTTTAATGTCTCTCTGCTTAGCCTTCCCACTAAGTCGTTATCTCTTGTGTCTGCCTGGAGTTTGATCAGCATTATGAAACCATTCAGTTCCACAATGCACTGATATCAAAGTCACAGGTGGAGATCTGTCCTGCAGTGGGGCTGTTAGACTCACTGTCACACAGCTCACTGACTCATAAACAACTCGTGAGCCATTCAGCTAAACATTTCTTTTTCTCCTGCCAGCCACTCCTTTCCTCATCGATGGAATCAAATACATGCAAACAATGCTTGCACTAATGCAAAGTGACACATTGGATTTCTCTACAATTGACCTCTCAAGACCTCCTTGCTCCCCTCATCTCTGTTTTGGACCACCAAGGTCCTGTCAGCAATTTGACCTTTGACTTGATTATTGACTGTTAGTTTAGCCATCTCTCTCTCTCTATCCCTGGAGTTTACACATCTGTCTCTGTCTGCATTATGGCTTTCACGCTGACTTACTCTTGGGCCTAAGCTCCTCCCAGTTCCAAACTTTTATCCTCTGTCTCTCTCTCTTCACCACCTGTGTTCTTCTTCTGCACTATTTACCTTTTCTTTTATGTCTTTCCTTCTTGTGTCATCTTTGGTCTTCATTTTGTACCTTTCACTTAATCACTCTTTTGTTCTCTATCACCTTTCTCTCTCTTTCCCGTCTCTCTTCAAAACTCTTTGCTAGAGGCCAGCCTAGTTGACGGACAATTGAGTGCCCCTCCTCTGTTGTGTTCCACACAGCCCCTCCAGTTGCTATGGTGTAAAAGTGACCGCCTGGCTGAGCACAGCTCTCCCATCTCTTTTTGGTGTCCAAGGTTAAGTTGATCCATCAAGGTGGAGGCAGTGAAATGAAGAATAATGATCCAGTATTCTTGGCTCTATATGGCCTCTCGCCAAGAGGAATTTCCAATTATCCAGGCAGGTATTCCCAAGATCTCACTGTGAACGGGAACAGCTTGAGCTTGTGTGTGTGTGTGTGTGCGGGTGGAGAGGTTGTGAGCCTCTTAGTGTGTTTAGAGTCACAGTCATTCGAGTCCTGTCTGCCTATTACCCAGAGTAATGGAGGTCTTATAGAGTGCACACACACTGTAAATCTCCTTGACTCACAAAGGAGGGAGGGAGCAGATTGGCAAGGTTATGATGAGAAACCATGCTTACCATACATCTGGAGTCTCTGTATGGAGGTAAGGGTGTGTTTCATTGTTGTGTTGTGTTTCAGGGCAACATTGACATGGAGTCAGATATATGAGTGACAAATAACAGTTTCAGGTTAAGCTCCAATTTATCACTGGTTAATTTGACAGAATGGGCTGACCTTTCCTTCAGTTGGTGTAATGAAAGGATCTGTTGTAGAGCGAGGGCCAAGCCGACATAACTCTAGGTGAGAACCTCAATCTGAATATTTCACAGCTGGACTATGACTAGTGCTATCATCAATTTCAGTATCCAGTGGAGAGAATTGTACCCATATTTATCAAGACGTTAGGCCAACACATGACAGATTCTATAACAGTGAGTGATAGCCATCTTACATAAGCACTCAGATCTATTGGCGCAGCTGGCTGTTTACAAGGGCAATAGAGAGGTAAACATTGAACTGAACAAAGAAACAGAGACACTATAGGTTTTAGATACAGGCTGGCTCTATGGCATGGTGGTCAAACAAGAGCCAGATGCTGCCCTGTCTGCTGCATAATATTCCCTATATACTCAATCAAGGTCTGTGGATTTCAAGAAGTTCTACTACTTTGTTGCATCCAGTCCATCTCCAGGTGATCATCATAACCATCAACCATCAGCAACCATCATAGTTGAAACCTTGGGCCCACTCTACCAGGAGGATGTTTGAGATGGAAGCCCATTGAAATAAACCCCACCTATCAATAACAGATCCAATTGGTGCTAGAAAACAGTCAAGCACCATTAAGACTCTGTAATGCCCCACCGTGTGCTGTTCAGAGTGACTTCAGCTGTGCTTGCAATTCCAAGGACACTGCTGTCCTGGCCAGGTCGTTGCATAAGCTCTGGAGCCACATGAAAAAGCCAGCCTGGAAATGAAAATCACTGAAAACCTCTCCGGCCAAGCACATCATAACAGCCCTGCACTACCCTGCTCTCCCTCTCAGTTAATATGGCTGCCGTATGGAAGATCCACAAATCAAAACCTGAAGTACTAGGGGGACATGTTAGTGCAAACTGTTAACGTGCTCATATGTGTGATGTCTGCTGAATGTGTACGTGCACCCAAATGGGACATACAGCATGGTTTAGAGCTTCTCCAAAGGGGCTTGATAACGACTTAATTCTGTTACTATTGTTCCCACTCTCCCTTGAACATGAAAAAATACACACAAGTCATAAACAAAACAAGAGAAGAGTGAGACTATAAAAGCAGCATTCGCCCACAATGATTGAATGCTCCACAACCAAAACAACAAATTATTCCCAAAGTCGAGTTCCCCACGGGCCAAATTGATGTCACACACAACAGTATGTTATATGGTTCTGATCGGTAAACAATGAAAGCCATCACTCCTGGACAACACCCAAAGATTTCAAACATGTTCAATTCAGTCAGTGTCATGCACTCATTCATCCTGCTTACTCTTCCTTCAATACTGGGAGATCTACAGGAACCTCCTGTGTGTTAAACTGTGTGTAAGGTATCAAGGGACCAAAGGAAAGAAACATTATTTTCTTTCTCTTTGTGTTCAGATAGTTCCAGATGCCCTCTATTTGCTGAACACATTGCTCTGTGTATGTTTCATCACTCAACACGGTGGACAATAGGCAGCAATAACATGACTTGTCCTTTCCGTAGTAAAATACTGTTCATCATAACATCTTTTCACAAACTTGTCAGTTCTGGTTCATATATATACGTAATTACAATGGCCAGTTAGCAGGGGCGGTATTAATATCATAATCCTGCTTTCATAAAGTTGATTAACTAGGCGGTTGAAATCTATAGATAATATTTCTCTGATCCAAACCAAAGAACCAAACTGTTGAATGTTCTGTGTGAGAATAAAGTATGGTAAATAAAAAATTCATGCATTGTTGTTTGAAGGGCAAGTTTCTCTTTAAACCGCCAAATGGACAGAAATGGGAGTCTACTTTCAATTAGAGCATGCACTCACACACACACTGTACTGAATGGCACTTTCCCCGAAGCATGGATTGCAAAATTCTCCAACCGACACCCATTCAGCATTAAAATAAAATAGCTAGTGGAGGGCAGAATCCATTTCAGAGCCAGGCACTGTAAGCACAAACAGATGGGTGTTCTACCATTGAACTTAATTGATGGAGGAATGGAAATAATTTCACCGTCACCAATCAGAGGTAATAGGGGCTAGTCCTCCCCTGACACCCCTGTTCTAATTAAATGGTATGTGATGTGCAGTTGAACTCCTTGGTTGCTTCATTCCACTGGGGATTGAAACTTTTTGACTTGGTCTTGCCTCTGCATTGTACCACATGACCTGACCCTGTAATTGTACACTGCATTCTGTAATTGTACATTAACGTGTTGTGTTTTTCCACTAGGGGAAGTAATCAAGGTAAAGAGCCCATTTCTGTATATCAGGGCAAGATCTCTGTCTCATTGTATAATTGGTATGACTTTGATGTCTGTAAAACTTTGAAATAAAATTGTTCTCACTCCCTTGTTGCCTCATTAACTTTTTGTCCCTGTATACATGAATGTGTCATCTAACATGCAAGCTAAAATTCACAATCTACAGAGGCCATGTTCTTTGGTCAGGGAAGGACGCGCAAACCTTAGTTAGCATAAAAGAACAGGAACAGCGTGTGGAACTGGTGATACTCTCCTGATCCAGTCATTTCCCCAGGAAAGGCCTCCGGTGGCCCAGGTTGGCATGCTCCCTTTGCCCCCTGGCATTCCCCCACTGCTAGGAATTAAATCTCTGCACTCTGTTTAACTTGGACACTTTTTTTTCTTTTGACCATCTACGCCACTTTGCTATGTATTGTAATTGGCTACAATTGTTAAAATTATCTGAGGAGCAAACTGGATGAAACAAATTGATAAATCTGTGACTGGTCCTGGTAAGAGGCATATTCACTGCTTTACTTGCTAAATGGATGCAGGAAAGAAAAGTTGGAACTACAGAGGTACAGTAAGACATTTGAATTGAATCAAGTGCATTCCGTTCAGGCATTCTTCTTGCCCGGGGAGGGGGACTGGAGAGTGAAGGGAGGGAGGCATCAGTTTGTTGGACGCTGGTCAGGAGATGAAGGCATGACTGTGCAACACATTGAGTACTCACCAGAGGCGAGTTTGTAGAGATTTTGAGTCCACTCCACTCTGTATATACTGCCCGAGCCGGCTCCACAACAGTAAACACTGAGAGAGCTGCAATCAATCAGCAGGCAGTAAACAGCCCAAATAGCCACTGGAGGTTTTTGGGAGGTCAGTGTGTGTGTACAATCAGTGTGATCACATCATTATTTGTGTCTAGCCAATAATAAAATACAATACCATGGTATTGTACAGTGCAGTTGTGTACAGAACAATAAATTATAGTTAAATACACCATTGTACAACACACTACACCGATCAGCCACAACATTAAAACCACTGATGGGTGAAGTGAATAACATTGATTATCTCGTTACAATGGCACCTGTCAAGGGGTGGGATATATTGGGAAGCAAGTGAACAGTCAGTTCTTGAAGTTGATGTGTTGGAAGCAGGAAAAATGGGCAAGTGTAAGGATCTCAGTGACTTTGACAAGGGCCAAATTGTGATGGCTAGACGACTGGGTCAGAGCATCTCCAAAACGGCAGGTCTTGTGGGGTGTTCCTGGTATGCAGTGGTTAGTACCTACCAAAAGTGGTCCAAGGAAGGACAACCGGTGAACTGGCGACAGGGTCATGGGCGTACAAGGCGTATTGATGCGCATGGGGAGCGAAGGCTAGCCCGTCTGGTCCGATCCCACAGAAGAGCTACTGTAGCACAAATTGCTGAAAAAGTTAATGCTGGCTATGATAGAAAGGTGTCGGAACACACAGTGCATCGCAGCTTGCTGCGTATGGGGCTGCGTAGCCACAGACAGGGGCCCATGTT
>OOFE01021647.1:0-15560 GCA_900323365.1 Monocentris japonica | reverse complement strand
CACAGAACCACCAATTACATCCACACCGCTCTACCACTATATGAGTTTGTTGTTTTAGCGGAAACTGCAAACCCAAGCTGGGGAGGAAAGATGACCATTTGTTGCCTTTAGCCATGGAGATGAGAGGGATTCCCCACAGCTTACATAACATTTCTCTTGTCATTCAATACATACAGGGCTTTGTCCATTGCTCTATATCAGAATCAATAATGTGAGCGAGTACATGCTTTTCAATTCATTTTTCCATTTTTGAAGATGTGGCGCCAGATTTTGATGATTGAAATTACCTCATAGAGTAAAATGAATAAAGTCAACAATGGGGAATCAAATGGCATGAACAAACTCCTAATGTGTCTGAATGAGAAATATGGCAAGGTCTTGCAGAAAGCCTGACCACCATATTACACAAAACCTAATTAGAAATGTGTTCTGTGTACTTATTGCCGGGATCAAACCTTCACAGGGAGGAAGGCTGTGACCTTCCAGTCACTAAACTGCTCTCTAAAACCAAACGGAAACCATCACAAGCCTTGGTGCAGTGAAAGAGTAAATAGCAAAGCTTCCTGCAAGGATACTGTATGACAACATTAAAAAAACATTTTAGCACTCCTCCTTGATGGTACAGTGTCAGACAGTTTGGGACATGCATGAAAAGAGACGCTTCTGTTCCAATCTGAGAATAACTGAAGGGGCAGAAAATCTCTCAACTGAACGACCATGGAGAGCACAGCCACCGTTTTCTCCCCTAAAATAAGTCAATATAGGAGTGACCTGTGGTGGAATGGGTAGAATGACACACTGAAGGACACAAGCTCATGGCGCTGTCTGTCTGTCTCCTCCTGTTACTGCCTGTCTCCTCTACTTAGCCCTAACACCTTGACAACTGTCCTTATTGTGATCTGAAAACATCAGCAGTAAGGGTTAGGGTTAGGGTACTAAGGCTGTAACAACAATTGCAATGTCAAATCAGTGTTTCAGTTTCTAAAGACCATTTGTCAATGCCACTTCATTTCACAACACCGGAAACAATGGACTCTCATAAGGTAAATTATTGTTTCTTTCTTTTTTCCCAATGTGTTATTTTTGTCTGACATTTGAAAACATGTAAAATGGGCCTCTGTCATGTGGTTATGGACTTGTCTTGGTGGTCATGTGATTACGGTCATTAACACTGTTATCCACCCAGCACACCTGGAAGATGACAGCAATGCAACATTCCAGCCAGTGATCTCTGACCTTCTGCTCACCTCACAGACACATTTCTTCTCTCTCTGTAACACAACACTTTCACTGTCATGTAGTCCTTGCACCATGATAGTTTTCTCTTTTAGTCTGACATTATTGTTTCAGCAGCTTTCCAAGCAAAATAACAGAATAGACCTTATCCTCACCTATCTCATTTTGTACTAATGCAGGAAGGCAGGAAGGAAGTATCATTATAGTGTTTGCTAAGTCAATTTCCTGAGCTCTGATTCTATCCATCCACAATGTGAGCCAAGTGATCAATCTGGAGCTTGTGATATGATATCATGTTACAATGTGAAACTCAACTGATGTGATGCAAAGTCGGAGTATGATATTGATGCGAAAGTGCCGGACATGCTGTAGTATTACGGGAGTGAAGAGGTTCAGAGACAGATGCCCGAGTCTTAAGTAGCTCTCCATCCCTCTTCCATGCATGGAGAGTGGCTGTCTCTCCATCCTTCAGTGCTCATCTCACCTCTCCAGGGATTACAACCCCAGGCTGGAGGCCAGCTGGTGGTGTCTCACTGGGGCAAGCACCAGAGACACTATGAGCACCGGCGGAAGCAGTATCAAAGGCATCAGGGGCTCAAGGGGAGTTGGATGCTCCAGAGGCACAACCGTGTGCTACTTCTACCATTGTACATAATCCCCCTCTAGGGTTTCCATACAGGCGGCAGGCATGAGTGTGTGTGTGTGTAAGGATTTTAGCTTTGTGAATGGTTACATAAATCTTTGTATGCAAGTGTGTGCGTGGATGATAATGATGTGCAAGCAAATGTCCGGGTATAACCATGATACTTCTCTCTTTCCCTCTCTCCCCCTGTGTGTGCATGCGTGTGTGTGTGTGTGCGTATTACAGGAAAACAATGACTAATGTCTGCCCCCTTTTCTTCCGTAAGCTGATCTGTCCCTGAGGCAAATGAGAGGGCACTGGTCTTCTCTGCCCAGACGCTTTAGAAACACTGCAAAGACAACAAATGAACGCTTGCTTTATTACAGTGCAGCAAGACTCAGTGTGAATTCACCCAAATGCAATGACACACATGAACGGCCACTCACACTCAGTCAAAGTGCCTATTGCTGGGTGCCGTAAGGTTAACCCAACATCCATTACCTAGCCCAGAACATTCAAGGGAGATGACCCATGCACTGCTCACACAACACAAGCTAAAACTGGTAGTGCAGCATTACTCACTCAATGTAAACACGGAAATGGTCCAGATTGGATATGGCACAGATATAGGTTTTGGGCGATTGCAACATACTGATATAGTCATGGTGACGATGAAATGAGGGTGTATAGATGATCTCACTATATTTATCTAATGATAATGTACAGGAAAGACAGGAATATATGTTAAATGTTAAATAACAGTAATAATATAATATCAAAAGTTTGGTAATGTAGTACGTCTAGCTCTATATTCTAGCTCTGTAGCCTTTTTCAAAGTGGATGAATGCCCATTTTTGAATAGGACATCGACAGTGCTCTTTCAATGCTACCATATTCCCCATTGATAGGGTTACACAGATAGATACTTCATCTACCACTGTTATAATGGGAACAGTCTCTGCTGCATATATAATTGACTGATCGCCGTTTTCCACAATGCTCACGTTGCAATCCCCGTCATCATCTTGTCTTTGAGTGCTTCTTGGATTCACTTTAGTCACAGTCTGTCAAACATGTCACACAGGCAAAGCACTTGCAAGAGAGAAATGGTTCAGTGACTATGATTTGTCACATGATGAGTATCCTTGCCAGAAACACAGTGCAATCTAGGCCTGATAACTCTCAGGGCTACTACTGAGGCAGGCATTAGTTAAATGGGTTATCACAAGTCTCACATGGGAGAACAGGGTAAAAACCAGTCAGGGTATTGTTCATCTGTTACACTGCATGCAAACCCAAGAGGTTTCCTTTCTCTTGAAACTGTGCATCCAAGATCTCTTCAAGTGACACTCTTCAATACAGCGCATCAAAAGGCAACGCTGAACCTCCATGAACCATTTGGAAAAGTCAAAGTATTGAGCAAGACCTCCAGGCAGGGGGCAAAGAATCTCAAATAATGAGTGTAAAAAAAAAGAGTCTGGAAATAGACCTATAAGTGCCCACGCCTATTAGTGAAAAGCATTCATCTAGCCTAAGAAATGCTTGGTTAAGAAGGGAAACTGGAAACAGGGGTGAGATACGTTGAAAGTACACTGGCAAATGAAAAATCTGTTCACTCTATTTTTAACCCAGAATCTTAATGAAATATTCCCCTAGCACCCAACTCATTTTTTTTTCAATGAATTCATTGAGTTGAAACAGATTTAGGCAGTGGGATGAAAAATGACGCATAGAAATGGCTGGCTCTGTTTGAAGATTAATCTTACAGGAAGTTCACTCTTTGTGTGTGTGTGTGTGTGTGTGCGTGTGAGAGAGAGAGAGAGAGAGCAGTGATGACTCTGATTACAGAACGCCATACAGTCCACACAGTATATTAAAGATGAAAACGAGGAGCATTGTTGCTAAGGTATACTATAAAAATGTAACTCACTTACAGATGACAGGTTACTATATAGGCATTGAGTAACCTAATACACTGCAGCCCAGTCTTGTACTATTTCCACTTTATTTTGCCTCCAAAATCCATGCAACTGACTATTTATTCCACCATACAGTGAGATTTCAATAGATTCTGGGTAAAAGCCTTCGACAAGTCGCTAACTAGCTTTTTTATTCCACAACTATTTGTCATCTGAGAATGCTAATCTATGTTTCGGATTTCATATAATCAGTTAAAACTCCCCAATCCCCCCAATGGATACTGTGTGTTATAACCAACATCGTTTTAATCTTAAAGCCAAACTTCCTTTATCTCTTTATAGTTAGGAAAAGATATGTTGGTCGTTCTTGTACAGGATTCACTATCAAGTGTACAAGCCCTTATGAGTATTGAGTATTGTAAACCTATAATACATTTAGAAGGATACAATACAAATATCGCAACAAAACGATAAATCCCTATAAGAATATTATAGTGAAACCATAGGAGGGATAAACTCACTATGGTTTACCACAAACAAGATAAGTTCCTATAGGAATTTTATTTGTGTTATAAGAAGGATACTTTCACTTCACTGCAGATGGCTTGCTCTATATCAAATGGGACTATTGCCAACACACAACGTTGTCCAATGCGTAAAGCGAGTTTGGGCACAGGACAATTGATTTTTGGAATGGGTTAAGCCGGGCGAGGTGAGGTTCGTGTTTTGCATTGCGCATTAATTCGCTGAAAGGGGATCGGGAATGCTGGAGATGGTCAAAAAAATATTTGCCAGCAGCAACAAATCTCTCCCTGGTGTTTCTGCAGTGTGAGTGGCTTTGAACTGTACGAGCAGCCTCGGCTCTTCTTGGCGACTTAGTGGCCAGTATGACGGCCTGCCTGCGTCCTTGGAGAGGAAGAGCTGCTGTAATTGGTTTCTCAATGAAGGATCATCAGCAGCTCCCTGGAGGCTTGGTGGACTGTAGCGTTGCGCCGGTCCATCAATCGTCCGCTTCCCTGTTTTAAACACCGCTTTCCCTCTTTCTTCCGAGGCGTCTCAGAAATAAACAAGTGGCCGGTGGAAAGGGATTCTCGGAGCTTGCGCGCTTTTGGGAGGGGGATTTTGAGCCAACCTGTGTGAGTTTTTGGAGTTATCGTCCATACCGCGGAGAATTGCAGCAAAGTTGAACAGCAGATTTCAACATGAGTGACCTCGAGGAGGACTTTGCTAAGATCCTGCTGCTGAAGGAAGAGAGGATACGGGACTTAGAGAGGCGTCTGGCGGACAGAGAAGACGAGATTCAAGAGCTGAAGAGAAAATTGCATAAATGTCAGTCCGTTCTGCCCAGCGCTCAACTTATCGGACCAAGAACCCGCAGGGCGCAAGGCATCTCTGCGGAGCCTCAAACGCACCAAGACCTGTCAAGGCAATGTTTTAGGAAATATGCCAAGTCCGACTGGTAAGATGATTCATAGCCTATTTGGGTCGGTTTGAGTTGATATTTTTATTACATCTTCCACCAGAAATGAGATTGAAAAATCCTAAGCCTAATGTTGATGGATCATAAATTGTGTACTCTGAAACACACACACACACACACACGCACACAGACTCCTCTGTCAGCTTTGTGTCCCATCTAAAAAAAGCTTGTTGTTGTGAGCGTTTCTTACACTGTCGAGACAAAAATGCTCGCCATGAATGGGATGAATGAGTAAGAATTGATAATCTGTTATTTGGAGGCGATGTATGCTTCTCTCTTTCACCAGAATTGTGATTGAAAATTTATGAGCCTAATGTTGATGGATTATGCTCTCTACAATCTCAAACACACACACACACACAGAGGCACATGTGTCAGCTTGGTGTCCCACCTCAACAAAGCTTGTTCTAAGTGTTGTTGATGTTTTTTTTACACTGCCGAGGTGAAGATGTTTGCCATGAATGGACGAGCACTTTCATTCTTGGGGCCGATGACGCAGCTTCAAGGCGAGCTTCAGAAAGAGCTCCTAATTGATCAGATCCATCATTGCATTCCCACAGGACACAGAGAGGAGGAAGCACGATGCATTATTGGCTTTTAGTAGCTGGACGCTGAGGGCCCGAAGTGCATGTCTGAGGATATTTAATACTCCATTAGAAAACGCTTTGTTTGACCATATGCTTCCTTCATCACCTTTAGGTGCTCATTTTAGCTTCAGAGTATGGTTATCCTGATTATGAGCGTTTCATACTCAAGTCCTGTAACTGATGAGTTATCAGTTAGCACCTAATACATTCACTTAGTTTCAAAAAAAATTTTTTAGGCCTCATTGGTGTGTCTTACACTCTGTCTCTCTCTTTTTGTTTTTCTTTCTCCCAGCTCCCCTCCTGTCACCATAATCACATCAGGATATATGACTTGTTATATTGTTATATAACGCACATACAATGCACACAAGCAGAAATTACTCTACCTAATTGAATTAAGATGCGATAGACAATTGGGTTAATTTTGTTAAGATGGCTAGACAATTTCCCATCTTCATTTGCATTAACAGAATGAGAATAAGAGCCATGAAGGACAAGGGCAAGTTCAAGAATGATCCAGTGACATTGTATGTGTGTGTGAAGATAACTAGAGGATAATTATACTACAAAAGACAGTTAAATAACTATAGAACAATACCTAGTGCCAAAGAACAATAGTGACCAGGCCTTGTTCTGAAGAGGGCCTAATGCAATTGTGATATGTGACTACTAAGTCTACGTCTGCCCCAACAGTGCTTATTTCAAACACCTCTATGGGCAGATAATTGCAGATATATTCCTTAAACATGTTAAACCCTGAACAGCGTTATAGTAAAATGGAAGTAAACATGTTTGATGACATGACAAAAATGCTGGTTTGAAATCGGAGCTGATAAAAAATGATGGAGCTGGCACTGTTGCATTCTCGCTTTAATGAATGACTTGTCCGATTTGGTGATCTGACGTGTGGAGGAGGGAGTCCACCTGTGCCGTGCCCGCTGGGCTGCTGGGGGTCGGAGACAGTGTGACCCCCATTAGTGTCAGAAACTGGCACCAGTCGGCAGCTCGCCCCGCTCATCGGATTACCGCAGCATGGAGCATCGGATCCTGTTTCTATTGATCTGCATTGGAAAGGGCTGAGCTGGACGGTTACAGAGGTGAAATTTAAAGCCTGTGTCTCCGGCGCAGAGGTGCTTTGAAGGACAGTGGGAGGGCCATTGGAGGAACAGAGAGGGTGGGGATGAAGTTTGGAGGAAGTAAACACCATAGTGGAGAGAGCCAGGGCTTGAATCCTGAGACACCTTGCACGATGGGATTTCTTCATGATTGTTTGATTTTTAGTATAACTCAGTATTGTTGCTCAAGCTTGAATCCTGCGTCCTTTACTTGGCAGGGATAGTCAGAACATGCTGGTCTTTATGTTGAACAGATGCATCCTTCCTCATGGTTAGGGTGTCTTATACAGGTCTCAGTGAAGTGTTGACATTTCTACTTTACCTCTGTGATGTATGAACCGTCCAAACTAGTGCCTTTTGCTGATACACATTTATATTCCATTCACATTACTCATTTGTGGCTATGGAAATGTATGTGCACACTGGGACACTATCACTAATTATTGTTGATTATTTGTGCTGGTGAAACTACACACTCCAAATCGCCTAGTTTATTAAATATATTTCTTGCAGTTTATGAAGCTCAATCACCCACTGATGAAATAATGATCACAGCAATATCATATAATTTGAGTGTAGTAAGCAGACACTGGTGTGGTTGATGGTCTTATGATGTAATCCTCTATTCCACCACAAGAGGGCAGTTGTGGTTTTTAATCAGACGACCAGGCTCTTTTTCAGGATTGTTGACATGTTTTCTGTGAGAAAAGAAGCTTTTTGCACCCCACACCAAACCCTTACATCTACACGTGTCATTAGATCCCAAACAAATACTATGTAAGCCCTCTTTGTCCTTGCGATTCTCATAACCTCAGCTCAGCTGGGATTGTTGTTTTAGCCTAACTACCTCTTCGCCCTATCTGATTGTCCTTGACAGAGTATCCTCCTCTGAATTAGCCCAGTCCATTGGAGGCCAAAATGTTGTTCACTGAGCTTCAGATGGCTCATTGGGATAATATGAGTAGACATCAGTGGTGTTCAGAGTGGAGACACACAGTATTAAATAAGGAATGTGCTTGCTGCTGCTGAGAGATGAGACCCTCCACTGGTTCAACAGCTTTATTACTTTCACGCCCATTGTAGTCTTTGACATTGTAGATTTCTTGTCCATTTATTTTCCTTTTCAATCTGTCATCCAACTGAAAGAGTGTACAAGACTGATTTTTGAGATACTGTAATTATTTTTGTCACTTTCTGATACATTGCTATGGAGATGTGTCGGTATAGGCCTACCAAACTATTTGTTCGTTTTTTCTCAGTAGGTTTCACTAGCATTTGCACATATTTTCAATTAGCAAAAGAATACACATAATAGCCGAAGTCTACAATTCAAGCAAGTTTACCAGGAGCGGCTGATTCCCAGTGCCCAAAATGTTAAAAGCATGAATAGCACGTTGTTTATTTTGCTTACGGCGTCATTAAACGTCCGTCACTTTCAGCTCCCATTAAGAACTCGGTACTCATCTATTTCTAACTCATGTGCCCAGAGCCTCAGGGCGGGCTATTGAAGTATGATGGCATGGTTCCTTGAGCAGTGTGTTTCTCAGTGAGTCAATTATTCATGTGAGAGCACACTTTTCTGTGGTGTAGCAGACTGCATTGTACCACGGATTCCTGTAGGCGCACTTCTCGCCTCGCGCTCTCTCCGGGTCGCAGCCTGACGCACTCGGGGAGGACGGTCCTCCGCTGTCACACCGGGAGGGAGGGAGAGAGAGGGAGGCGAGGGAGAGACCAAACTTTGCATTTTTTTTCGGACGGAGACGCTTTCTGGGTTCACCTTGGCAGCCGCGTCATCCATTAAACATACCTCCTTAGATTCCCAACAACAGCCTGTACCGGAGAGCCGCGAGGATCCCCTTTAGCAGAGAGAGGAGCTGCATTCTCTGAAGCTGTTCATGCCGGGTAAAGTTTACTTGGAGAAAGACAGAGGAGAGAGGGTAAAGACTCCACTGCATTCCGTTGGATAAACTTGTTGTGAAGTCCCCTTTCGCTTCTAACAGACATGGGCACCTTGCGCGACCTCCAGTACGCACTCCAGGAGAAGATCGAGGAGCTGCGCCAGCGGGACGCGCTCATCGACGAGCTGGAACTGGAGCTCGACCAGAAAGACGAGCTTATACAGAGACTACAGAATGAGCTGGACAAATACCGCTCCGTTATCAAACCGGCAACCCAACAGGTCCACAAACAGACTGAGCTGCACGAGCAGCAGAGGACGAAGAGGCAGGCAATTTCGGCCGAACCCACTGCCTTCGACATCCAGGATCTTAGCCATGTCACCCTGCCTTTCTACCCCAAAAGCCCGCAGTAGGTGTACAAATGATAATCGCATAGTCTGTCTTTTATTGCAATAGCTTGTTATGGCTCTTCCGTTGCAACATGGATTCATCCATCTTTTTTCACCTTTCTGATCTTGTGCATAATGTTGTGTGTGGCGCAGCAGGTAGGGCACCTGTAGCACTATGGCTGTAGTTGTGATGGCTACCTACAGCTCATTAAATAATGACACACACACCCACATAAACACAGTCTACCCCTGAAAATGTGATATAGTGAAATAG
Source organism: Monocentris japonica (assembly GCA_900323365.1). Classification (NCBI taxonomy): domain Eukaryota; kingdom Metazoa; phylum Chordata; class Actinopteri; order Trachichthyiformes; family Monocentridae; genus Monocentris; species Monocentris japonica. The sequence continues at coordinate 6,040 of OOFE01021647.1, read as the reverse complement.
TACTCGTAATACAGTAAATTGTGAATCAGGTGAACATGTCATCCTATGACAGGGAATCACAGTCAGATAGTTGCTGTTAGTGGTACTGGTGTTGGCAACTTGTACCAATGTCTGTTTTATCCAAACTGTCATAAGAGGTAGTCTTAGGTAGTCTCATAATGATTAGTCTACAGTTAATCTCTCTCTCCCCCACACACACTCCCTCTTCCTGTCTTCTCTACTTCTCCCTCTTTTCTTCCCAAACAATAACCTCTCTCTTGTCAAACATGGTATGCAATGTGAGGTCATGTCTTAAATTGACACTGCCACTAAAATTGCTCTCTGCTATGTTTGAACGTTAAGGTTTTATTATGAAACAATACACTCGCCCTCCTGGTGGTGAGGAAAAATATCTACTCTTGGCTTTGTTCTGTGAGCACACAGGTAAGTATACATACTGAAGCGCTAATGCATTTTCACCACTAAATCAAGCTTTGACATGCTGAGTTGGAAAGCCAAGTCAAGTGGCTTAATATAAGTATTGTAGGAGTATGCAAAATGGCATTAATTGGCATCATATTCACTTTTAATTCCATTACACCCTTTAATTAAATGTTTCTGTTGTTTGGTTTGTGTTGGAAAACTCATGGCAAAGATGAAAAAACCCTGCAGACTTTGTAGACAGACCATCCGTCAGATATGAAACAAAGCTTCAAGGGTTTTATCAAAGAAGATTCAACATTGATGGAGGTTATTTATTTGAGCAGGAAAAAAGCCATTAGTCTTTGTTATACCTGTCAGCGCTGTGTTGCAACAACACAAATAGCGGCATCCTTGTTGTTTTTTTACTGAAGTAAATTAATATGTATCTCTGGCCAGCTTGATGATCTCTATTCTGGCTAGGAACGTCAGATGAGGACGTGTAGTCACCCGGCTAGAATGACCATTGCCATAATCACCCCCATCACAGGCCTTTTATATGCCTATTTCCATTAAGAGATTTTTCTAAGAGGCTTTTAGTGGGACCTTGGAAAGGAACTTCTCATTATCAGTGTCCTGCAAAAACTCTGCATCTCCAAAATGTCAGCTCTTCTGGAATTGTCTAAAGTCTAAACTATTACTTCATTTTGACATTTTACAATGCGTTGTGGATGGTTTGGCGTAATGTCTCAGTCATACAACAGTTTCTATTATGGGAGACAGTATCATCTGTCAGTTACAGTGAAGAAGGGGGAATTGGAGATTTGACATGACATTAGATTTTCATAAAAACGTCGTAGGTTAGTGTAGCTTCTGCATGATTTCCGAACACAATCCTCACAGGACTGCTTTAAAACAAAACTAATAGTAGAACTGAAAATGTACTTTGAGATCTTACCACGGTCTTACCACCAACTCTTATTGGTTCAAAGACTTGACTCTATCAACTATACTCTACTTCTGCCTACCCCCTCCCTTTAATTTTATTTCTTTCTCTGTCTGAGAGAGAATGATTTTGTTCAGCAATATCTGTCTTATAATAACCCTACACATTAAAAATACAAAAAACAAATTGGATTGAAAATCAGTCACTGACTTGAATGTAAGACCCTTTCAAAAGACTTGGATGATTGTGTTTGGGTGCTACTGTCTTTTATCGATTAGACCAGTGTGAATCAGCGCGTGGACCTGTTAAGTTGTTTTTTCTTCTCTAGACATGATAGATTCGCAGCAAAGGTTTTTTGTGTGTTTTCTGCCTTTATTCAGTTAAGAATAGAAAACCCTGAAGCATATTCTATTAAATTTCCATTTCATTTTGGTTATTGACATGTAGAGATGGTGTCGTTTTGGATAAGCATTTATATTTTTCTTTCTTCTCACCCTCTGTATCTTTTTTTATAAGGCCCATGGAATGTTCCTGTCACACACTCTCCCTATCTCTCTCCTCTCTCCCTCTCGTTTCTCGTAGCCGCTCCCACTTTGCTGCCACCCCTCTTCTTTTTTCCTTCTTAAAGAGCATATTTTCTCCTTTTAAGGAAGACTGAACTTGCTCAGCCCCAAACTTCACTAGTAGAAAGAGGCAAATATATCTTCTCTCACAAAGCAGAGGAAGGCTGATGTTTTTATAAGGGTCTGGTTGGCGGCAATGGACAAGACATTGCAGAGCATTGCCATCAGAGGCTCCACTCAGGGGGGTCCCGACCATAGTAGAAAAGGCCAGAGATCCTGACCCACTTCCTGGGTGTAAATCTGACAGAATTAGGGTCAACGGGAGAAAATATTGGTAACACTTCAAACTTTTTCTATTCCCAGCAGAAGTGTACACAGAGTCTCAGAGTGGCAGGGGCGAAAATCTCTTAAAGGGCTCTTCTGGGTCATCCTGGTAGCTCAGTTGGGTAAAGCAAACTGCAACGTCTTAGGTTCCAAACCATTCAAATCCTGGGATGTTTGCCACATGTCATCCCCCTCTCTGTCCCATCTTTCTTGTATCTCTCTTTACTGTGAACTGTCTAATGATGCAGAAATGCCCTAACAATAGTTTTTAAAGGGCTCTTACCAGAAATGCTAGAGGGGTGTGTGGGCATGATGCTCACCCAGGAAGAAAGAGTTTTGTACAGTATATGTCCATAGCCTTTTATATCAGTAAGAGTAAATGCAGTAACTCTTTGTGCCCCTAAGAATTGCAGCTAAAACTGCTGAAAATGAAGTGAAGTGAATACATTTTGACAATTACTTTATTTTTAGTTTGGCATGCTATTTCAAAAATATGGCTGATATTCAGACCAAAAGTAATCATACAGTTAATGGTGTGAAAATTAGACAAGTGAAATAGATTTAGACCTACGGTAGGTTGAAAACTGTTTACAGGACAGCCCAAATAGTTTCTTTTACAATTTTGGCTTGGCTTTTCCATTTTATCCATTTTATTTTATCATTTATTTCATAAGAGAAGGAGGCACGTCTCTTTTTTTTATGGAGAGTATGAACACATTCATATGGGCTTAAATGACCAGTTTAAGAGACAGGTAAGGTATGTGCTACACTCTGTGTCAACATGACTTCATGCACACATTCCAAAAGCACTGTGCTCCTTTTAAACACAGACATATAGTGCTCAATACATACGATCTAATATAGATTGCTATGCTTTGACAGGGCACTCTTGATATTATATCATTGCAGAAGTATTGTGTTTTAAGTTTGATTGGTGAAAATACTATGGTATAAATGTCCTTCAGACTGGTTATGTGTCCCTTGTAGCTTATAGCTCCTCAGGTGATCAGTGTTAGCAATGCCCCTTCAAAAATTCTGACTTAGTGTTTTGATCTAAAAATGGCACCTAGGACAAAAAGGGCAGGCACTATCACCCCTCCAACTCCCCAACTACCCCCACACCTGTGCACGCTAGTGATTCCCAGTGTACTTCCTGCTTCCCAGTACTTCCTGTTTCTTTTCCATGAATTGGGGTATAAAAATGTCCCATTTGAAGAGGACGGGATTCCTTCTTGGATTAACCCTGATGCATGTCATTAGCTCATTCATCGAGTTGGCTCTCTGTCAAAACCAGCACACATAACACTCAACTGATCAACTCAGTCTCTGGTGATGACATGCTTCTCTTAATGACGTTGATTTTCGCTTACCATGCAGGATCTAGTCTGCCTCATTCTCCTCCTGTCTTGTCACTGTTTTGTATCTGAGGAGAGGGATAATGCTTGCCTTGAAGGTCTCTCCCTTTATGGATTCTGGCCTATCTGCACCTGTCATTAACAGATGGCACTGTCTGTCCATCACCATAGAAGCATTTACTAAATAGCAGTTGCTTGATCACTTGCTCTCACATCTTTTTATGACATATCAACTCCCAGCTCTGCCCCCACCAAGTCCTGCAACCCATGTTATGAGCACTTATTGCTGGTTTGGCATATTGTCCCCTTTTATAATCTAACCCTTTGGATTACATGTCTGTCAATCTTGAAAGCTTCACGGAAACGGGGTAACTGAGAATGGCTCTGTGTTCTTTCGTCTCTCGTACACCAAGCTGTACCTTGATAACTACAATTAATGACATTTTTTCCTTCATTGCATATTCATTACAGAAAATGCTCACCTGTGGAATATCATTACGACTTTGCAGTCCGAAGGCTAATTTGGCTTTGCACAGTGTACTGCTGAATGGAAACAATCTGCTTCCATTAGGCATGGATTTTACTGTTTATTCATTTGTTCTAGCATTTGAAGGAAATTAAAAGAAAAGGTTTCACCCTGATGTCTCTGAATTTTTGTGGAAGAGTGCTGGAGTGAAACTTTAAATAAGTTTGAAAAATAACAATGGACTGCTGAACTGGTGAACAATCTTAACTGGACTTAAGAGGATATTTTGATCTCAGCCATGGGTTTTGCATGAGGCTTTTGTATCATTGCATGACACTTTAAGACTCTTGTACTATTTTCTTCCCCTTGTAGTATTTCCTTGACAGTAGTTCCTCTATCATTTATCCCCTTTTTTAATAAAGAAGCTCTAATGGCACTTGAATTGTGACTGTGCAGGTCATTTTTTGCAATGATCTAATTTTCTTCCACCTTTTCTCCAGGTCCAAGGACCTGATCAAGGAGGCCATCTTAGACAATGACTTCATGAAGAACCTGGAGCTGTCCCAGATACAGGAGATTGTGGACTGCATGTACCCCGTGGAGTATGGCAAGGACAGCTGCATCATTAAGGAGGGGGATGTCGGCTCACTGGTCTACGTCATGGAAGGTAAAACCTTACTTGTACCTTAGCATAGTGTCTGTCCTCTGACAACACAGTACACCTGAAAGATCAATCCTATTTATTCATTTAGTTTATTGAAACAAAAATCAATGGTCAAGGAATGAAAAATAATTATTTTATATAATTGGTTTCTGCAGGGCAATGGACCCAATTCTCTTCTCTTATGATTCTCATTGATCATTGATTCCCACTGATTTATTGTGCATGACATTTTTATGTCTCTTTTATGTTTCATTGTTTAAAGTAGTATTTCAGAGTCTCTGAAAATGCGCCTGTTTTCATTTTCAGTTTTTGAAATGAGTGTTGGAGATACTGAGTTTGAGAGTATTGATGACAGGGACCAGAGTCTGTCTAGGTTGCCTCTGGTAGGATTTGTGAAAGGACCTTTTGTTAAATGTTTTGTCCTACTCAAATAAAACTTTCAGAGAGCACTTGTCCCAGGCAATAGATTAGACCTCAAGGATTCTTGAATGGGCCTGCTTAGGGACATAAAGTAGGGAAATGACACCTTGCATAAAAGTGAATCAGTAATGCTTCCCTTAACCGCTACAGCTGATGTACCAGACTGTAACTCCAAGTGCTCCTGTTGATTTGCTCAATGGCCAACAGGAGGATATTGGATATAATGGGCAGCTTGAGAGGAAAGAGCAACTAACCTCATCTATGTGTATTGCAGGGTGTTACGGAAAAGAGCATGTAACTCTAGCGGGTTAATAAAGTTTCAGAACATAAATTACATTACATTACATTACATTACAGGCATTTAGCAGACACTTTTATCCAAAGCGACTTGCAATAAGTGCATTCAACATAGGTAGGCAAAAGAACTACTAGTCACCAGAAATTGTAAGTGCAGTTCCTTCCTAAACAAGCATCTAAGAGCAGAACCAGTTCTAAGGTAAAAGTGCAATAAGTTAGCTACCTACTTTTTATTTAAACAAATGAGACAAATAAGTGAAGCAAATAAACAAGAGCTAAGACAAATAAGTGAAGGGTCAGGGTAGTGTTTCTTGAAGAGTTGGGTTTTCAGCCTGTGGCAAAAGATGGGCAGCGACTCTGCTGTCCTGACATCAGTGGGGAGTTCATTCCACCACTGTGGGGCCAGGACAGAGAAGAGCCGTGATCAGCCACAGGGGCCTCTGAGTGACAGGGCAACGAGTCGCCTTGAGGCAGCAGAGCGAAGTGGTTGGGCGGGGGTGTAAGGCTTGACCATAGCCTGGAGGTAAGAAGGAGCTGTTCCTTTCATTGCCCTATAGGCTAGCACCAGGGTCTTGAACTAGATGCGAGCTGCTACAGGGAGCCAGT
>OOFE01021646.1:0-12697 GCA_900323365.1 Monocentris japonica | reverse complement strand
CTGGTGCCATCTCTTCCCCAGGTAAATGACGCACATGCACTCTGCCGTCCACATGATGTAAAAGAAAATGTGATTCATCAGGCCACCTTCTTCCATTGCTCCATGGTCCAGTTCTGACACTCACGTGCCCATTGTAGGTGCTATCGGCATACGCAGCAAGCTGCGATGCACTGTGTGTTCTGACACCTTTCTATCATAGCCAGCATTAACTTTTTCAGCAATTTGTGCTACAGTAGCTCTTCTGTGGGATCGAACCAGACGGGCTAGCCTTCGCTCCCCCTGCGCATCAATGAGCCTTGGGCGCCCATGACCCTGTCACCGGTTCACCGGTTGTCCTTCCTTGGACCACTTTTGGTAGGTACTAACCACTGCATACCGGGAACACCCCACAAGACCTGCCATTTTGGAGATGCTCTGACCCAGTCGTCACCACCACAATTTATCCCTTGTCAAAGTCGCTCAGATCCTTACGCTTGCCCATTTTTCCTGCTTCCAACACATCAACTTCAAGAACTGACTGATCACTTGCTTCCCAATATATCCCACCCCTTGACAGGTGCCATTGTAACGAGATAATCGATGTTATTCACTTCACCTGTCAGTGATTTTAATGTTGTGGCTGATCAGTGTACAACAGACACAGAAATGCACTCAGGCACACGCACACACACACACTCACACACGCACACACACACACACACATGCACAGGCCAGCCAGTGAGCTAACTCAATGAAATGGCAGAGGTAGAAAATAGTGCTTTCAATTAGATTATCTGGCTGAGTCTAAGCCAGAGCACAAATATAATAACATAGTCCATAATGCTCTGAGTTTATCAGAGATTATTACAGTAATAATCCAGACATAATGATAGCCAATTATGACTGTCTCACTATTACTTCCACAATGGCAACTCGAGCCAACATAGAAACAATGGCTATGTCCTGAATGCAGCATCCTGTCCTTTTAAATTCAACTGCACTGACGCTTACATTCAGGTTGTTCATTCTGAAACACAAAGCGGAAGAGACAGAGGGAGATAGAGAGCAAGAAAGAGAGAGCAAAATAAAAAGAGAGATGATGAAACAGCTGCTTTGCAGTACATAATAAAAAGATTTCAGTCTCCATGTCCAGGCATAGCTCTCTCTCTCTCTCACACACACACACACAGATCAATAAAAACTGGGACATCAGAGTGCACTTAATTTGGCAGTGGTCCACTTCATACAACACACACACACACACCACACACACACACACACACAGAACACACAACCTTGCATCTGCAGCCTTTATTCCCAAAGAGCTATAATTCATAAAAAATGATAAAGGATACCACTGAAGTTGAGAATTCAGAGAGAACATTTTATCCTGCCTCCTAATCCTGGGATGAACACAATATATAAGGGGTGTGACTCACTTTTTATCAACTGGAAAAACTCTGTCTTGTAAATTACAACAGCCTCTGGCAACATATCAGAGTCTAATGATGAGTATAATCTTCAAGTGATATTACAGCTCAGCTTGGCTGTCTGGTTACTATGGGAAATACACATTTACACATTTATGTGCCCATATACCTACAGTACATACATGTTATGTTGTTACTTTTAAGTGTATGGTATTCCTCTTTAAACTGTGAGTGTACCACTTTGAAGAATTATAGCAATTGTGAAGGATGCGCAGAGCTGCTCACTCTCAATTTGGACCAAGTGTCTCCATCATATGCCAAGGTCAGTCACTGACAACTCTCTCGTTAATCCTCCAGTCCAATTTTTTATGATTTTCTGCCATTTGTTGTTCCACTGCTGCAAATTAACATTTCATTAATGGCTCAATTAAGCTTCATTAATGTGATGCTCAGCAGGAACAAATGGTAGTGTGGAGAGGAGAGCACTGGGGCTAGTGAGCTCAGTGGAGACACCACTCCATCTTCATGTCTTTGCTGCTAGGGGGAAGGGGTCTCATTTAAACACAACAGGTTTGATGAGAGGCACTGCTAATGAGGTTAGTACTGCAGAAGACATTTCACAGCCCATACATACATCTTCTGAAAGACACCCTTGGGCGGTGCATGCACCTCTGTCCTAGCACTACATGCTCTTAAAGCCATCCTCTTTATTCCTGTCAGTATTGCAATGTTATTAATTCTTTAAAAAAAATCAAAATAGATGTTTCGTTAGTTAGTATAATAAGTGTGCACTGTCCAGCGTAGCCCTGCATCTCTGGGTGTATCTACTGTATGCAGAAGGCAACAGGGCCATACTTACTAAGAGGTGTGCTGATTACCACTGTGTGCACAATCTTTCTCCAGATAGAGCCTGATTCATTAAGACCACCATAATCAGGTCACTTGCAATTTTCCAACTAGAATACCTAAGACGCAATCATAGTCTCACCCATCGCAGTATTGCTCTCAAAGACAGCGCAGGTGAGAGAGCAGACTGTGATCTCTCCACTGTAGCTGCAACCGTCTGCTGGAACGAGCCAGAGGACATAAGATGAACGGTTGCCAGAAGTTTCATCAATGCATGTATGGCGTGACTCCTCTTGGCCCGAGGTTCCAATTTGTTTTTCATTACATCAAGCAGTGATAATCTATAACTTATTTCAATCTAATCCTCTGACATTTAACCGTAATTCTCAAATGGAACAATCTCTCTTTTTTATTTCTTATTATTCTCTTTCTTCTTTCCTCTCTTTGCCTGTTGTCTCTTTGAACAAATAACACAGCAGCCATGGCTTTCTTAGGGTGAGAAGTTAGGATGTGCCTCCTTTGGGTGTTAAACACCCTATGCACATTTTGATGGGAGTGATCCATTCAATCTCCTCGCTTTTTTTGCACCCTGCCATTGCCACTCCTCAAAACACATATTAATTGGGTCAAACGTGCTAAAAGTCTCCTGCCTAACCTTAAGTGTCTAATCCATTTCCACACACAAAATGCTTATAGGTCAGAATCTGCACTTTTTACACACACAACTGCATTAGTGGAGGGATATAAATGAAGAAATAAATAAAGACGGTCAGATATACTGCATTACAAAAATAATATTTGCATAGTTCTTGTAGACTTACTGTAGTCCCAGTAGGAATAAAGACCCCCTGTGGTGCCACTGTCTCCCCACTACTGGCTTTATATGTGGACATTTCATAGGACTTACGACATGTTCTCTACTTTTAATTAACCATTACTCTACAGTGTTCTGACACAGAAATATTGGCTAGGTGCCTTGCCAGTTGGATAAAGAAAGTGTTAACAAGCCTGATTCTCATATACTGATGACTCAAATCACATGTGATTCAAGGAGTGTACAATACACGTTACTGACTTGTGAACCTAATGTGGTCCTATGAGTGTGGCAGTGAGCTAGTGAACATTAAAGCGGGTCTATTTACTTTCCAGACAGGATGTTTAGTCCAGCGTGTCCAGAAGAGAAAAAAAACAGTGACAGAAAACAGTTCCCTAACTGCGTCACTGAGGTGATTCCAAGCATTCCTCTTCGACAGAATCATCAAAGCAAATCATTTTATTCACATACTCACACACCTATACAAGGACATTCATGCACATTCCCAATGGCACACACATACCCACGAAAACAAATATCATTAACACTTACAATCATATGCACACACAGCCAAAGTGGTTCATTAATCACATTTTGACGAAAAGAGCCTTCTACCGTGTGACAAACCACAACATAATTCAATTACAACGCCAAACCCTTCACTGTCCAATGTTTACATAACAGTTAAGCAGCAACATGCTGCAAAGCAGTACATCACAAAGCAAGCCATTACACAACTGGCACAACTATTAGCTCTGCAAGTGGCTGAAAACATCCTGAATCCTTCACTTCTCCTAACTGTTGATTTGTGTTGAATGCGTTCGATTTGCCTGCATATGACATGCCAAAAGGCACATTAATCAGGGAGGCTGCCTAAATGGTTGCTGGTTTGATTCCTCGTACAGACTGTGCCCAATAAAAAATGCCACATAGGTCCCCTGAGAAATGGTGCAGAACCCTTTATATGTATACTAGTCAGGTCCACTCTGCTTTGCCAATAAAATGCTTGACGGGAATTCAAGATGACAGAGAACCTCACCGAGGGCGAGCTTGTTAGAGCTCTCGCCACCAGTCATTCTTGTTGAGTGCTGGGAGATAATATATTTGTTACATTCATTAATTCATTTAAACTTTTCATCTTTATCAATGTCCATCCATTTCATTGCCTGCTGAAAAACATAATTATTTAGTAGGAAGGGCGAGTCATCGTCTTATATTTCATGCCTTCATGTGTATTTTTATTGGGGTGTGTGTTGTTAAGGGGTAATAATGAATGCTTCTCCCTCTCCACGGCATCGCAGGGATTAATAACTGTCTGTATGCCGTCACATAATATTCTCTGGGTGATTTCACATGTCCGGCACAGTCAATAAGTAGTGGAAAAGAGTACTACAACTAATTTGTGTGCAGGCCTTGCATGAATCAGAGAAAGCTGATGAGCAGTGATGACGGGTACATGCATAAAAACCCATTACAAGCATTTCATAGAAAATGGAAACAAACCTGTTTTAGTGATGAATTTGCTTTTTGTGATAAGGAGCTTTTAGAGGAAATAATGAATTAAATAATTGACCAATCCCATAAACCTCTTATTTTTTTGAAGGAACTGTAGACTATGACCAATAAAATGACGGTCACATTAAAGTAAAGCCACAAAAACCCTGTATAGGTGAGACAACAGTCAACCAGAATGCCTGTTGCCTTAGTTGGCAAAAATTGGCAATCTCACCTCAAAACAAAGCACTGTACAGTATCAACCTCCTCCATGGGCAGGTACAGAAACCCTAGCTAACTTTACCTAAGATATGGTGGTACAACACAGCAGTGGGTTGCATATCGGGGGGTTGGAAAAATAAATTGGGTGAGTTCAGCTCTTCGGATGCGCACAATCTTACACTAGCTAACAAGTGTAAGATCAAAGTGTAAAGATGGCTCTCAGCGATGACTTCATCATCAGATGATATAGGCAAGAAAGAACTTTAACAGTTGTGTCTATCCAAAAAGTCTATATGAAAAGGTATACTGTCAGTGCAAAATAATGACAACTGTCTCAAGTTCATGACGTAAACTTGGCTGATAACCATGGCAACGCTGAAAAAATCCAATTTGAACGTTCAAATACAAGTTGCTGATAATCAGATTTAGTACCACATATCGATGTGACCTGGATTGGATTTGAAACAATGGGACTCAATGCCGCTTTTTGCTGTTCACATTGATTTGAAATAATCAGATTTGTGTCAATTTTGACGGAAAGAAAATCAGAATAGAGACATTTCAGCTGCAGTATGAACGTAGCATTAGTCATGGAAAAAATAGTAAATTTGGATTTAAAAAGCTACTTTGACAGCGTTATCGATAGTGCTAATCTATAGACCTTTAAGTGTCTATAAGTGCATAAAATTGGACTACAGGGGTTTGGGTTTTAAGTTCCCACAATAACAAAGCCAGACCAGCCACACTTAAGCACCACCTAAATCTCTTTTTGAGCCAAGAAAAACGCTGCATCTATATATCATATCCATCCCTGTAAAATAAACCAAACATACTGATTCAAACCAGACAGGCAGAGTTGTACAGCCTTATGGCCATGCTAGTTGTACAGTGTTCTTGGTAGCAAGGGGTCAGCTAGCTGCTGTTGGGCATGTTGGGCAATTGTTATATAAATGTGATAAATGACTGTGTGAGTAAGACCTCATTGTTACAGGCTAATTGGTGTCAACATAGAAGGATAAACCCAGAAGTGCCTGCCTAGGCCTTCCTTGTGTGAATCTAATACATTCTGCTTGGCTTTTTCATCTCCTGCTTTGGTAGCCCATTTTTAAAATGTGGGCCACAGTGGGTATAAAAATGCACTGTATCTGAGGTTGCGACTCCCACTAGGACTGAAATGTCTGGGCTAGCTGGGGATGAATGAGCTATGGTGATAGTGTTATGCACCCACCGGAGATGATGGCTGAATGGAAATAAAGCACGCCCACACACACACACACACACACACACACACACACACACACACACACACACACACACACACACACGTGCACACACACACACACACACACACACACAAATAAAAGTAGTTACACACTTGTTCGCTATCTGTCTTTCTCACTCTCTATCTATCTATTTGTCACGGTCGTGGGTCATTACCCTTTAGACGAATTGCAAACAGTGGCCAGGGGAGAGGAGGCATAGAGAGATAGAGGAATGGATGGAGGGAAGATATAAACAGCCAGATTAAAGGAGCGATCTATATGCTATAAATCCGCAATCTTCTGCAGGCAGGTAGAAGAGGCCTTGAGTTGGCACCAAGAGAAGCTGGGATGTTTATGTTTTCAGCTTTTCCTTAGACTCAATTTAGGATACAACCCTGTCATTTAGGCTTTGTAATCAATCTTCAAAATAGAATTACTGCTTAGCTCAAGATAAGGTATGCAAAGAAAACAAAACACTAAATTTAGAAGAAATTATATTTCACACTGAGGCAAACAGCTTTGTGTCTTTTCAAGATAAGCAAAGAAAAAAAATCAATTTGGAAGTGACATCCAAAGCAGCTCTTGTGGGTATTACCTTATTGCACACATCTCTTGTCCTGTTAAATGTTTTGTGTTTTTGTGTTGTGTTTTATGTTTTTTTTTAAATGTTGCACCATCAGATCAAGGCAAATTCCTTGTATGTGTAAACTTACTTGGCAATAAACCCCCATTCTGATTCTGATTCTGATATTATTGGGCCTGCATGGAAAATCCCTCAACATGGGAATTCCTCAGCATATACAGGCAGCTGCTTGTTACTGTGTGTACATGCATAGGTGTGTGTGATTATTTGCATGTATGGGAGTGTGTGCATGTATATCTGAGAATGTTTATCCACCTGTGACTGTGTGTGAATGCATATTGATGTGCAAACTGAGAGCCTCTGCCTTTGTACGTCAATAGAGGGGGGGGTCCCTCAGCACCTGTGTGGTTTGAAATGTGATGTGGTGCAAATCGAGGAATCGAGCACCTGATTCCTTGTGAAGTGGAGCAGAGGGGAAGAAAAGGGAAAAAGATCTGCTGAGAAGAATGTAATTAGCCCAGGCTTGGAGGTTCATTTGAGCCGGGCAATTACCCCTCTAATTATCAGGTAGTGGGAGAAAGAGAGAGCAGGAAAGGGGCTGGGAGGAGAAGAGGGGGTGAAGGACGGGAAGAAGGAGGGAGGGAGAGAGGGGAACAAATGGAGAGAGAGGAAAGAGAAAAGAAACAGTGAGAGAGAGAGAGAAAACCATCAGTATATCCTTTCATTCAAACTGTACTAGACTCAAAACTGGGACCAAAACAGGGACAGATGTGGAACCAAATCCAAAGACCAGCCACGATCACCACGACTACAAAACAATTACAGAAGAAACACTGAGTCATTCCTTGCTGAAATTGAGGTCTTGAGCTCCCAGCTAGAGTCTGGTCCATCTAAGCCCCAGAGAGACAAATGAGAAACATGACACCACTGCTATGTCTCAGAACAGCTTTACTGACTGAGGCAGACACTCTAGTTCACCCTTTGGATGCACACTAGATATAGGAGGTAATTCATTCCCACATTTTGACCAAGACCAAAAAAAGGATAGCTGCTTCTACACATATCCTCACATTCTCTATAAAGCCTGATATACAGCCTGACTGATTTACGATTTGTATATACCAAAAGGGGAAATTCCAATAATAATAATAATAATAATACTTTCATAATCATAATCATATTTTTGTTCTTTAGTCTATTAAAAAATATATTTTTTTAGTCAAATGATATTTCTCAAAAAAGATTACATAATTTTAAAAATAATTGAATTAATAATTTAAAATATTTTCAACAGAAGTCATTTTTCAAAGTTAAAGTAGTGACAATAACCCATAGAGGGACATATTAATTTAGTAAATATCTGGTATTAGTTGACCAAAACAATTCACTATGTGTATTAGGAGCATAATATATGGCATATGACAACAATTTGAGAAAACCTTACCAAATGGTGTGAACAAGATGTTCAGATGTAAACAGTTCATTTGTATCAGTTCTGAATATTATATTCTAGCATACGAAGTATCAACTGAGTGAAAAAGTTATAAAGTTATTGACTCAGACCTTTGGACCTGACTGCATGTCCATTTGCTAAAACAATCAGTCCTGATGTGTGATAATTTGAATTGAGGTTGTGACATGATGGTCCCGAAAGTGTACCAAATTGTATTTCTGTGTTATCACTGTGCATCATCACGTCTTTATTTCCAATATTATTTCTGTTCCTCGTTGCTTGAGAGATAATTATTTGTTTGTTTTATGAGATGTGATTATATTTGTTCCTTCAGCCAGCTAAATCCAAATGTAAAGCCAATATCATCATTATATTGTTGCCCCAAAGGAATCATCTCCAATAAATAGCCCAATAGCATTAGTGACTGACAAATAGCCTCCAACCACAGGAACGAGAGAGAGAGAGGACTTTGTAACGGCATCTAGGGCTGCTCTTAAAATGCAGCCAATGCCTGAAGACTTGCTCTCTGATTACTGACATTAACCAAAGAGTTCAATTTTCCCTTGTGACTCTCAGCGTGACAATATCTATCCTCCTCTCCATTGCTCTTGCGCTTTCTTTCTTTCTTCAATCCATTTTCTTTATTGTTCCCTCTGTCTGTACAGTGCAAGTCTTACATTTATTATAGCCGATGGTTTGTTTTATATGATTGTTTCATTCCTTTTATTTTATAGCACTTTGTACATTTAAAGCGGTTATCCACAAGGCCTGTGGGTTTTTTTGGTGACATTTTTGGTGCTGAGTGGTCATTACTGTGATGTTTCTGCACTGCACTTTTCAGAGATCACTTGTTAATCAAACAGTGTGTCCAGTACTGTGACGTCTTTTTCCTTGGATTTTCTGTTGATGAAGTTTGAGTTTCTGTAGGTGCTGCCATGGTGGCTATCGCTGCTCATGCTAACTACCCAGTTGTTTTTCTATTTATTCCAAACACTGTTGCTTCTGCCAGAAACATAAAAATGCATCATTTCCTGTGCGCCAGAAGATTTTTCCCGGGAAAGACCTGCCCGACACCGGGTATTTAGAGTAGCAAATGTATTTATTTATAAGAAAATTATGTGGATTATTACTTTAAGAGTTCTACAGTGTATAAACAATGGTGACTAGCACTGCAAACAACACCTCAGGGTTTATGCACTGAGGGAGGGATACGTAAATGAAAAAAATCAATTGACAAATGCCTTACACACACAATCAAACACACACGCACACACACACACACACACACACACACATACAGACAAACACAAACACACACATACACCACTGCCCCTAAATCTCAATACTCCTGTCCCCACTCCTGCAGAGAAGCATAGACTTAAAAAGACCTTAAAAAACAACCATAACAGTGTTCTTTTGTGTCTGGCCTCGGCGTCTCTGGCCTCATGGGCAAACACGAGCCAGGCTGTGGATGCCTGAGCAGCCTGCGTCATTAAGGGTACCAAAAACATCTACTGTAGCCGTGCATGGCTTCCAAGGCTACAATCTGAACAAACACAGCCTGCCCTGGGAGAAAGAGAGAGCACACACACACACACACACACTCAACAAAGTTGGCAACTGGGCAGACTACATAAGGCCATTTAAGGCTGGAAGCTTGCCTTGGATCAGATGGCAAAACACTTAAAGCTTTTCAGAGCTGGGCTAGAAGCAGTTGACCACTGTGGCATATTTAAAAGCTTAAGTAAAGTCCATTTCATTCTATGCAGCATTCAGTCATCCGTTGAAAACTGCGAAGGCATAAACACTCCGTATACCCTCTACCTGTTGCCTTGACGGGGAATGCTCGGTAGTTTGTTTGTGATCAGTATCTTTTTTTTAAAAAAAAAGTTTCTTTTCCTTTCTTGTGACTGAAATAAATACATTACTGGGACATTCTATTGAGCAAGAGATTGAGTTGCAATTTGCTAAAGAAGCAGCACATCTTCAACAATGGTGTTCACAGCGGACAGCAGAGCACAATTGATAGTAAATGTGAATGAGCTGCCAACAGATTTGACGGTAGCATTTGGTTGTTTATTTCTGACCGCATGATCATAAAAATGAGTGATTGAATAGTGACAGGCAAACAGTTTCCCCAACACCACCTACACCCAGCCCCCCATAGACAAACATGTACACAAACACACAATCTTTCCCTTTCTCTCCAACCGTATTCCCTTTCCTTTCTCTCTCAAACCCCTCTCTCCCTCCACTCCTTCTCTCTCCCATCCCTCCATCCCTCCCTCTGTGAAGAGGGCTATCTCTCCCTCCATCTGCGTGTGAGAGAGGCTGTCCTGGTGTGTCAGTAATGACAAAGTCCCAGTGTTCCTCTCTGCCAATTAGCACGGCCGTAATTACACAGACACATATGGAGCTGTCAATCACCTGGCTCCTCCGCACAGGAACTCAGCCCACCCAACAGAGAGAGAGAGAGAGAGCTTCCAACAGCTAGCTCTATACCACTCCAAGCTACCGCACGCTGTGCCAATAAGTAGCATGAAGAGAGTTCCGTTCAATTACACTAACTGTGCGGAAATCCCACACTGCACTGGAAAATGCCATGAAATAGGATTAGAGTGGAGCCTCAACAAAAAAACATTTATTTTTGTTTTGTTTGTGTTGTAGATTCAATTTGCAATTAATGGAGCAGTTAACATTTTTGTCACCTTGCATTCACCAGATTGTGGCCTTAAATGAAAAACTAGCTGTTGATTCAACCATCTGTACAAACAGGTGCAAAGCGAAGTGGTGTCTTGTAAAGTACATTGTTTTTTAAAGAAAGGTGATCAGTCTAATGTTGTTGTTTTTTCTCTCTTCTTATTATTGAGATAGTATGAAGGCTAAGAGAGACACAGTGTATGGAAGATACGAAAGGGAAAGATTTGGCAGGGCTCAGTAACAGCCTGTATAGGGATAAATGTAATCTTGTGGTGGAAGATTTAACCATTGAACTGCCTAATATCCCTGCATGTACTGGTATATGGTTTCTCAAAACCTAATCTTGGAAACAAAATCAGGACCTAAGTTGGCTTTGGAATCCAATTACAAAACTATTATCTGACCACCATGCTATGAGACCTTACAGGAAAAAAAGATCAAACACGTGAAGAACTAGTGTGTTTTTGTTATTGGCTCAGATGTATTCTTAACGTTTTACAAGGTCTGCTTGGTCCTAGTGCCATGAAAAATGTTACAGAAGTATACAGAAACATCCTCAACAATGATGCTCAGCCTTAAATGATCCACTCATCCAGTAGCATTAATTCATCCCTGGTTCAGGGCATCTAGATAAATACATTCAACCCCTCATCAATAGCGAGCCTGATTTCCCCAGAGCATGACATGGCGTCTCCAATAGAGCCAAGCTAATGAAAGTTTCATATTGAAATAAATAAGATGTCACACTCGTTATTGATCACACTTCTGTGTTCTGTGATTCCACTCAATTGTATTTCCATAGCTTCTACCCAACAGGACACCATTATCTGGTAATGATGATGAATCAACAGGAGTGACAGATAGAGTGGAAGGGAGAGCATTTGTGTTTGCATACAAGTGTGAGCAAGTGTGTGTGTTTGTGAGTGAGTGTGTGTGTCACTTGTTCAGTTCAGGGTAGCAGTCCTCGGTGGACAGTCTTATCGAACCCAGGAATGAAGAATGATGGAGTAGGAGGAGAAGGTGTAGGTCCACGGATGGGGGGTGATAATAATGATAATAATAATAGTAGTAATAGTAATAACCTTTATTTATAGCACTTATCAAAACAGAGTTACAAAGTGATTTGCAAGATAAATAAAAATGCAATAAATAAATAAGAGTGAATGAGGAAGTCCAGGGACGAGATGGGGAGCAAGAGGAGGTCTAGGGATGTTGGAGGGTGGAAGGAGGAGATACAGAGATGGGGCTGAATAGGAATGAGGGATGAGGAGGAGAAGGAGGAGGTCCAGAGACTTACCTCTGGGACGTTTTCTTGTACTTCCTCCTGCCAGAGAGAGTAAATACAGGGGGGAGTGAGACACACATAGAAAGTTTACTCTTGTATTTGTTTTGGATTTATTTTGTCATTCCTAAGACAGAGGGAAAGCAAAGTTTGCTTTCCGGTGGCAGGCAGTATCCAAAACATGAGAGGAGGAAGCAAACGGTGCAATGCAAGGAACTTTGATACATGCTGTATTATGTTCATAGTTAAGTAAAGTGCCATGCATTGATTGCACTGGCATATTGTCAGTCTCAGCATTCTCATTTTGTTCAATTCACAGACGTAAATTCACCTACCTCAACTACCACACATATACAGTAGTACCTACACAGTCAGAAACACACCTACCATCACTGACACTAACATTTGGCCTGTAACACACCCACACCTCCATGAAGAGATATCAGCGTAGCTCTAAAAGCTGCCTTTGATGAAGTGGGAATCCCACTCCTCTCCACATACACACACACACACACACACACACACACATAGAGGTCATAACCTAGCATGCACATTGGCGATAACGCCATCTTGGGGCAGGTCTTTGACGGGCAGGTCGCCCATGTCTCCTGCTCCCTGGTCGGTGCCCTCAC
>OOFE01021643.1:0-17650 GCA_900323365.1 Monocentris japonica | reverse complement strand
AGAAGGAGAACAGGAAGAACAGCATGGGGCACCAAGTTAAATGATGAAATAAAAGAGCCAGCTGTCAAGATTCTGTAGTGCCTGTGAAAACAACATCAGCAAACTTTTATATTTTGCAGATATCACCTCAAACCTAGCCATAAACCTGCCAACACTTTATCACCCCAGCAAGCAGGGGTTAATGTTTGCAGCGTAATCTAACCAGGGGCCAGGCCAAACATCTTTGTTTGAACAGTTATTCACTGTTTGCTTGAAACCTCTTGCCAGAGGTCCTTAACATGCCCACATCTTAACATGCCCACCCCAGGGGGGGTCAATCAGAAATGATGATGTCAAGAACTGGCAAATCACAATTGTGGAGGGCATGGCCAAGGGACAAATACATATAAGTCTGTCTCAATGCTTTTCCATGGAACCACAATCCAGCAGCAATGAAGTATAAGTCTGCACATGCAGAGTAGCAACTTACTGTCTGTCTGAACTCTAGAGATGTAGATGCATTTACACTTAACTGCCCTGTAAGTTCAGACATTATATTCCAATTCCCTCATCTTCCAAAAAGAGGTTGTATGCACAGTCAGTCACCTAAATCATTGCTCGGAAAAGTGTGTCAAAGTGCACATCGTGTTTCTAGGAGCTGTTCGGAGCCGAAACTGCAGTCATCAGAGCTGATTTACAGCCCTGTGTGCTATCAGCTCTAAATATATATACACTCACACAGCAATCCATCTGCCCACCTGTCTCCAAGAGATAAGTTGGATGGTAAAAGTGTTAAAAATATTCACCCACGAATCGATTACACCATGTCATGGTAACCTCGGATGCAGCAGAGTAGCAGTTACAGTCAGGTCTTATTACTCACTAATAATGATAAAAGTAATAATGGTCTTAGGGTATAATATTCAACCAACCACTGCAGAGGGGAGGCTATGAATCTGAGAATGTGGTGTTGTAAACGGTTTGTGACCCCTGGCTGATTGAAAGAGAGAGTTCATGTGGTCTGGAGCGTGAGGAGGAGCAATATGAGCTACTCTCTTCTCTGATGGTTTTGGTTTGATCTCTGCATTCCATCGTATTCATTCTCAGACTAGAGAGAGAAGACACAAAACCCACAAGGAGGAAAACAAACCTCTCTGTTGTCAGGGCAAATCTGCTTGAAAGCTATTTGCAAACCAAAAAAGATGGTTGAATTAAGCATGGGATCTGATGATATTTACACACTCCATGACAATGCCTCATTTCAAATTGTTGAAAGCTGCAAATCAGAAGTGTAAACTGCAGACTTCATCCATGTCTGGAGGGGAAAAAGCCCCAAGTTATCTATGACGCTCTAGAGGGCGCTCATGTATATTCTACATGACCTAAATGCCTCTGCCCTCACTATAAAGGCACAAGACAAACCACAACAGTATTAAAGGACATTGTCTATCTCTATGTAACCAGAGCATCTTATTCTTTGTCCACAGCACAAGCAGCAGTTTCCCCTGATAACCCGGCTGCAATCCCCTATGTGTGCTTTGCATAACACATCTGTTGCTGAGGCCAGTCCTGGTTTATTTTAAATTCTGGTTCACTGAGGTGGTGGTGAGGCTGGCATTGCCTGAAAGTGCCTTGTGTGTAAAGAGGGAATTATCTCAAAGCTGAAAGTAACACCAGCACTGACAGTCACCCCAGTTCTGAGGCCAGAGGTATACTGCGAGTAAGCACTGTCTTTGTGGGTGCGTGAGGCCAGAAAAATGCTTACAACAACACAGGCTGCACAGTCCAAGTGAGAGCTGAGGACTGTCAGGTACTCATTCCATTATGTGCCCATAGAGCCAGACACAGACAGAGCTATGGCTCTGAGGGTGAATCCATTGAAATCCCCTCTATAAACAGTCTTAATCCCCATAAAAATTTAACATAAACTGAGAAAGGCATGATCATAAAAAGAGGAAGAAACACGAGCCATTCAGAGGAAACAGTGAACCTAACATAACCTTGGCAAAACAAATAATAATGATGAGAAAATAAACAAAATGTTACCTTTACTCTGCCTGCTAAATGTTTATCAGACATCCACCACTGTGACTCACACCACAGAAACGAAAGGCAGCAGACTGAAGAGGAAGAAAAAATGAAAAGAAAGCGTGATAGAGAGAAATTTGGGGAACTCACTCCGTCTCTGCCTCCTTGCCTTAGAGAGCTTGAGAACATCGCTGTGACCCATGGAGCTGAGGAAGACCATTGCCAGCGCCACCAGTCCAAGCTGCATAGTCCCTGCTGCCTTCCCGGCCACACGGGGTCCCCCCCTGCAGCCAGACGGATCAGGCAGGGGGCCCCCTTCCACTCTGGAACAGGTGGATCCCTCTGCTGCTGGGACTGCTGATCCCTCCTCTCTGCTGCACTCCACTCTCTTTCTGTATCTCACTCTCTTTCTCTGTCTACTGGCTGCTGTGTCCGCAACTCCGCGTAGTAGAGGGCGTTGCTGTGATTGCGAACAGGCCCGGGGCATAACAAGTCATCACCCTGGTGGCAGCACTGGAGGAGGGAGTAGATAGAGCTGGGTTGCGGGATGGAGGAGGTCGAGGGGCTGTGCGGAGGATGGAGAGGAGAAGAAATGAGGAAAAAGGAGAGGAGAACATGGAACTTCTGGTGGTTCAACCCATGAAGCTTGAGGCAGGCCGGCAGGGAAGCAGGGAGCCCGTTGTTGGGGCAGCAGGGAGAGTTTGGTGTAAGTGAGCGTCTGAGACTACAAGCATGTGTCTTATTAGAGATGCTCTGCGGAGGCACAAGAGGGAGGGCTCACAAGAGGTTGGGGGGGGGGGGGGATAAAAAAGCCTGATGGAGACAGGTTCTCAGCTCCTATGCGTGACAACACATCTGCCTGTGCCAGGACCTGCTTGGGAGAAAAGGAGATGATAGGAGAGAGAAGGGGAATAGGGTCGAGAGAAGGGGTTGCAGGTGGAGGGGTTGGGAGAAAAATAACGTGACAGGAACTCTAAACATTAATTTAGCATGACAAGAGGATATTCACACCTTGGCAGAAACAGATATAAATACTAGACTTTCAAATAGTAATGAAATATTATCAAGGTGTTACTGAGATTTTCATTTGTGCACTCAAATAAGCAACAATACGTTCTGTTCTCACAGATGAACTCAAAGCAATGCAGTTCTGCTCTACTATTCAGCATGAACAATACTCATGATAGAGTGTACTTTTAATTCTAAACCACGCAACCTCTGCCATTTTGAAGTATTGAACTCATGACTGGTTCATTCAAAACATCAGCCGTGGCACAAGGGAACAAAAACCACAAATACTTTTGGGTCCAACTCTTGTTGCATTCGGGCTTGGTGATGCATTGTGTATGTTTACTCTATTCTGATGCAAAGTAATGAAAGTGCAGTGTAGCCAACTCTCTGTGAAATGCAAAACACACTGAAAGACTTTGTCATATTTGGTGCTGAGATCTTTTGAGATAATGTCAAACGCTGCCTGTATTTACAGCTGTTGTGCGAAGAGGACACAGAAAATGTTTGGATGTGAGCAAGGGGAGGTCCTCCCTCGCAGCTTAATAAAGAGAAATAGGACCATATTTGGTTGTTGAGTTGGTTGTGGCTCTGGATCATGCTAAGGACTATGCCATTTGGTACATCTAAACATTCCAACAGGTAACATTATGTTCCTTGCTGTAAGTATGACTCAAAAGGGCAAAAACATTTTCAGATTTCACCGTGCTCCTCTTTCATAGCTAGACTACCAAAGTGTTTGACCCAAAACTTGAAGTAATCCATTTTGACAGTCCAGATGGATTGAAATCAAGAGAATTATGCTACATGCATGAATTGAACTACACGTTTGAAAACACACACACACACACACACACACACACACCCTTCCCATTATACGCTTCCTATTCCTGAAGACTTAAATTCAGATAAAGGAAGTTTTATTTCACATGTATTACTCTGCACTTAAGTCTTCTTTTAGATCACTGCTCTGCTATGTCAAGGATCTCAGAGAAGTAATCAAAGGACTTGGATACTTCATTGCACACACACGCTGGGGAACTTTATTTGCCACATGGCGCTTAACAAGTCAAAACTTCATTGACACCTCTTGACCAAAGCGGTATTTACAGGACAGAGCCAGAAACATGGAGCAGCCAGTCTTCTGCAGCACCTGTTTGATACTTGAGAGTGATGCTTGGAGAGTGGGACATGCTATGGCTCTGGATCAGTCAGAACACAACCTTTCAGCGCTGAGTAACTCTAGATATGTGTCAGAGCCTCTTTTATAACCCAACACTCCCACGACTGTGCAAATTGCCAAAGAGCCCACTTCAGTCCATCCATATCTGCTCACACACCATAGAGATAAGAGACAGGATCGGGCTGTGGACTAACAGAGAGATGGGGAATACATAGATTGACTCTTGGTCCAGCTTCATAAGTTTCATTAGAGGGCACTGAAAGACCCTTTCTTTTGAACATGCCACATCACATCTCACTGAGGCACTATGTGGCCACTGTGGCACCTCTGTATGTTTTGAAAGTTCTCTGTCTCTGCTCTTTCATCCGTTAAAACTGGCACATACACTGTGTCCCTTTCCTTGCCATCAGACCCATTCAGCTGAGCCCAATGAAACTAAGCCCTGCTCATCAAATAGTCAGGAGATTAAATTGCCTGCTTTGTAAGTCCTAAATTTGATCTATCAATTATTCAAGCACTGAAAGGGAGCTCCCACACTGGGAATTTATTGAACCTGAGAAGGTGCCACAACTCAGAATCGCAGACACAACCTGCCGATGAAATTTCTTCCTTGTAACAAACCCATTGGCTCATTGACAAGCAAAAAACATAACAATATTATGAACACCATTTCCCTTTATTGTGTCTATGTGCCAAAATGCCTCCACTATCTGTGGTTCAAGCACACCCAGGTTATGCCCAGTAAGTATTTTACTTGTCGTAAAAAGACATGGAAAAGAGATCACCAGTAAATAGACATTTAACTCAAGCAGACATGGAATTCCAACATTTCATGTTAAAGCATAAGTCACAACAATGTGCTTGTCTTTTACCCTCACATAGGAAATAACCAAAATGTTGGAGCCAACATTGCCTGTTCTGCTGCTACATGTGACCTCACACTAACCTCCAAACCCTCTTGTTTTCGTAATGAAATTACTGTTAAGTGGCGCCCGCCACATGGACATCAAAAGTGGGATTGGCGGTAAAAGCAGGCTTTGAAAGGAGCCCATTTTCCTCCCCAGATTCTGCTTTCCAAGTGTGCAGAGAGCAAATCCATGGGAGTTGGTGTGTGATTTTACCCAGGCATAGCGAACATCCATGTAAGATTTATTTTGATTTTTGCACATTCTTATTTCTACGTCCAAGTCATAAACTCTAATGGCACGAGCCCAACCCACACAGAGAGACAGACAGTGATACACAGAGGGGGTGAGAGAGAGGAAGAGGGAGAGAGAAGAGAGAAAGGAAGGGAGAGTGTGAGAGAGAAAGAGAGGGAGAGAAAGAGACAAAGAGAAAGGATAATAGAGATGATAGAGGATATGATAAGAAAAATGGAGTGGGAGTCAACCGAAACATCACTCCTATGGATGCACTTTGCACTTTGTCTGCCCATCCTATCAACACCTTCTAATCTAAACCAGCAGACAGTAAGTAGCCACTCCACCCTGGTGCAGATGTGTGCACAGAAACACCTGGTCGGACCGCACCAGCACCCTAGAGAGGCCACAGCCATTTCAGTAATCAGTTCCCGTGTTGCTTAAAGAGAGCAGGGAAAGTAAGGTCAAACGCTATACAGATGAAACATTGGCTTCCTGCCAGGCGGGATGTCCGCTCAGTGCTCAGAGTGGAGGAGAGCATCACTGACCTCTCCCTCTGAGCTTTCCCGTCGTACTGTGGAGAATTTCTCTGCACAGTGTAGCGCAGTTCAGTTTTGCTTTGGATGCTCACACACCATGCTGACTTACAGCTGCTTGCACTGCTCTTCAGGGAGAAGTAAAATCAAGTGCAGATTTCCACCTGTCCCCTGTCCAGCATCTCTCCCATCATGGTGTTTTTCTGTATCCCTCCCTGCCCGTCACTTTGAAGCTGGAGTCAAGATGTTGACATTTATGCAGCTCCAGAGGATGACAAAGGACTAGTGCAGTGTGTGTGTCTGTGTGTGTGTCTGTGTGTGCGTGTGTGTGTGTGTGTGTGTGTGTGTGTATGTGTATAATAGATAGATAGCTAGATAGAGAGATGTGCCAAAATAATACTCTTTCTTTGCTCTCTGTTGTCTAAATATTGGAAATTGTTTAAAACTTAATTTAGCAAAAAGTTACATCAGCACTCAAGAGAATTGGAGGCATTTAAAGTCTGAAGTAAAAAAAAATATTCTAAAGTAGGATATACTAAAACTAAATGAATTAAGATGTTGAGTAACAGTGTACGTTTTCAGTGGCATAACAATAAATTAATTGAATAATACCATTCTGCTTGTACAATTAAAAAGTATTAATAAAATAATAATATCAACAACAATAATATAATAATAATAATATAATAATAATATCCGTGTATTGTTTAGAAAATAAAATAATATTATTTCTATTTGCTTAGTTTACAATAAAGTACCTATCAAGCTATTATATATTTTTTCCTAGCTGCTTAGCCTACAACAAAGTAAATATCAAGCAATTATTAATAAGTCCTATAGACCAGATAGTCGAAGCGGTTGATCAATTCATCCTTCGGTTAAGGAATTCTAGACAAAATGTGAAATAAAAGTCAACCCACCTGTATACCGAGGTCCCCCAATACTGTTTTCCAATGAGCGGTGGGGGCTCAATTTCCTTTTTTATAAGGGAAAATCCGTAACTTGTTTGGTTACAAAGAACTCCTCCTACAGGATACCTCCATGTGAGTTGGAAAAGAGATGCTTTTTCTCTATCATCATTTAAAAAGACAAATGATTTCATTTCTTTGACATAAGAATTTGTTTCAATATCAAAGCAGCCACCTAGTAGCTAGAGGATGACATGCGAACTACAAAAATGTGCAATAGATTGAAAATAATATGCTCCAATAAAAACATCTTATTCCGATAAAATTTTTCACTATCTTTTTTTTGTTGGGACTTGTTTGTACTGAAGCTCTTGCAAGTCGCTCTTTGGCATTTTCCACATAAATCCACTTTGAAGCGTCGAACTGCATCCAACTCACGCAAGTGGAGTCACACAACCGTGATATTTGCGTCCAAGCTCCAGCGCTATCAGCGGGGATTAAATTTACGTGGCCCCACCCCTCAGATTCTCACTGAGAGATGAAAAACCTGAGGTGGATTTGGACGTGCAGCTGTTTATCAACTACAAACAAGAGTCACAAAATCGCCGCAGTCAGAAGTCATCATGATGATGCGAAGAGAGGAGTCAACCTGTCAGCATGTAACTATTGATGATGTAAGGCAACTCTCCTTCGGTCGTTCCTTTGTCACCACAATGTCATTATTCAATTTTGGACTACGACGATACCTCCTTCTTCTTCTTCCGCCCTCTTAAAATTTAATAAAGTAACCAATTAAATAATCAAATGGATCAAGCCTATAGCGTTAATACCTCAATATTTCTCCCATCATGCATCATGTGGCAGCATTAAGCCACCCATTTTTTGTAATGCACAACACAAATATTGTCATTTAGATAAGCCTATATCCAATCTTCTACCCTGCATGCTGAGTTTTGGCCTTGCCATCAACCAGTTTATGGCCCACATAAACTGGCCCTATAATGTTACTTTGGAATACACACACACACACACACACACACACACACACACACACACACACACACACACACACACACACACACACACACACATACCAGGGTTTTTAAAATGCTAAAAAAAGAAAAATGTAAATTTTATAATAGATGGATAGTACTTGAATGTATGGCACCCTGATCACACCACAGATAGGTAGGTGCTAATGAGTTTTCAACCAATGTTAACCTTTACCTGTGGTTATGGGCCATATGAATTTCATATCATATCATATCATATCATATCATATCATGTCATGTCATGCCACGTCATGTCATGTCGTATCATTGGAAATGTTGTCTTTTTGTATTAAATGCACTTATGTATTAAACGTCATAACTTTCTCCTTTCTCCATTTCCTCATGATCCAACGGGGGGCCATAAACAACAATTGCCAGAGATCCTACAGACCAGCATTACTTGTAAAAAACACTGACATTTATCAACACTACTATGATGAGCGCGACTACTGGATAAACACCAGCCAGATTCGGCTACACTTATCCTGCTGAAGGATTTATTATGTGAATTAAGTGCATCCTATAATTACCTTTTTTCTAGTTGCCAAGAAATAAACACAACCAGAATCCTAGGTAGTTACATTGACCGGTGATAGACTTGTTGTCTGACATGACAGAAAAACTGAGATTCCACTGAATGAATTTAGTTAAGCATGCAAGCAGTTTGAGATGATGCTTGCTTTAGTTGTTGATCATTTTTGTTGTAAACTAACTACCCCAAACTGCAAGAGGAAGATTGATGAAACTATTATAATGTCTATTATGATATTGTTTTAGTCGGCCTGTATTTCCTCTACAATATCAGAAAAAAAGGTGACACTCTGTACCTTTTTTTGAGAGTGCAGCTTATTATTTACTGTACTTTTGTAGTATTTAGGTTAAAGGACAAGTTATGTTTAATGGGTTCATCTTTGTTGCTGCACCATTTTAATAAACTGGGCTAATCTGAAGAAAAACACTCCGAAATCGGTTAAAAAGCTATTATTGTATTTGGCGTTTCACTATGAGTTAAAAAGAGTTGAAAAACAGTTCCCATCGAGATAACCCATACACAGCACCCAAACCTACTGTCTTTAACATCAGGAGCTAAGAAGCTTTCCAGCCTCTGTTTTTTAAAAACTGGGCTAATTTGTACAATTGTACACATTCATTAAAACAACGGTGAGCAATTTTTTGTCTGAATCTATACAACATACAAGTCAGTTTAAAGAAAGAGAGGAAAAAACACTTGTGGAATTCATTAGCAATAGGCATTTCTGTAATATGAGAAATCAGAACATTCATCTCCAACATACCACAATGTTTTTGTTGAATGTTAAATGTGATGACTGCACAGACTCCACTTAGGATCTCTGCTGGAGCAATAGCAGGAATGTTACCACACGTGAAAAGTTAATACTGCTATTTTAACATTGGCAGTAAAGCAAGGTAGATGACAACCAGCACTTAACCATTTCAGATTTCACCAGTTCGGCCAGAAGCCCCAAAGCCCTTTTAAGTCACTATGACAGCTATTAAGTCAAAAGGACATCCACTGGAATCCCTCTCTAAATGGGAGTGCCACACTTCCCCGTGCCTGCCAAGAGACATCCCAGAGTAGCCCTAAAACTGAGCAGGACAGTCTTTTTTTTTGTCAGATATAAGATGCTTATGCATGAAAATATTACAAAATAGGCTTTATTAAGGTCATAATTTTTGTCATAGTCTATAAGCCAAGAGTAGTTAAGGGCAATATAATACCTCCAGGGTAGACTGCAGAGCAGCCAGTTTAACGAGGGACCTGGGGATTAATGATGTCTAAGGATAGGTTTATGACTCCAACACTGGACTGTTCAAAACAGCGTGAATGTCCGAATAAAATATATGGACATTCTTCATATCCATCACACAAAAAGGAAAATAATCTCCCCAAAAAATTTGAAATTAAAAAGGGTTGATTGTAAAACCAAATGAAACATCTCTATTGTCTCCTTACTAATGATTGATCCTCACAGACAAAACCAGAGCTGAGGCTTCCTGCAAAGCTATCTGCCCATTCATCTGTGCAGAAATCCTCCTGACCCCGTGTTGTCATATCCAGAGTACACACAAACTGTAGCTCAGTTACCATGCTCACTTTGAATTACATGGATGCAGAGCTGATCTAACTTGATTAGGCACCATTGGATGGCTTAACCTCTACTGCTCGTGCTGGAACTGTCATATTAGACAATGGTTTCACTGGGAAGAAGTATTTCTCTCAGATATATGCAACATTACTATCCTTGGATTAGGAGTTTGCATAGGAGTCCAAAGTTGTCATGAAACACTTCACACAATACTGTACAGAAAGAAGCAACAGCATCAATCAATTGATATGAAATATAGATATAGTAATGGCAGAAACCTTCTCTGGAATAGTTTCACATGGACTCATCACAACAGTAATAAATATCTCACAGCTCCTGTCCATTTTAGAGGTTGAGATCAATTAATTAGCCTACCAGACTTCCCACTGAGCACTACATGTGATTTCAACATCTATGCTTTAGCTCTCATATAACAGTCCATATGTAATGCTTTATTTTTATTTCATTTTCATTTTATTTTTATTGTGTAAGATAAGACTTTAACTTTTAAACCCTATGTAACCTAATTTTGTCTATGTTGTCCTAAGTCAACATAAAATTCCTCCAGATATATGGCAAGAAGGTTTGTGTTCTCCCAGGAAGTGTTGGGTGTTATGCTTTCTAAATATCATAACATAATTTTAGCAAACTGTCAGGTCGATAAAAAAAATAGGAAACTTAATAATGCCTACAGGCATAAAGGGAAAAATAGTAGCTGAACCCCACAAGTATCCAGATGGACTTTGTCAGTGTTAAGTTGCAAGGATGAGGCAGTCAATATAAAAACTGATGTCTTTGCTAAAAAATAATCAGTGTGTTAATTTAGAACAGTGATTGCACTTTGCGTATAATAAACAGTAATTTAAGCCAGGCATTTACAAAAAATACCTCCCAGCAAATCACAGTCAATTGTTCAATTATTATTCAATAAATAGAACCATTTTGTAAGAGAGAGTAATATAAATCTTTTTCACAAGACGGGACCTTTAAAAAAAAAAAAAACATAATGGAAAAGGCAACTCCATCTACACACAGTTACATTTAGTTTTAATTTTCACTCTTCACATCAATATAGAATTAAATCAAAGTTTGTGTAAATATAAGCTACTGAGTGTGGGATAAGGGATTAAAGGATTCCTTGAAAATTGAAATACTCTTTTATGTTTAATATTGAGAGTGAAATATTTTGTAGAACACTAAGTGAGTTGATTTTGTCAACGCTCTTTGGACATTTTTGGGGAAGCTGATGGAATGAAGACAGCAATTTTTCAGAAACAAGTATTCAATACTTTCAACATATATTGAATAATTTTAAAATCCACCAGTGTCCTTAGATTTCTATGGTTTACGTTTCCTGTTTGATTTATTAAAAAAAGAAAAAATGTTGTAATTACCTTCATGGCCCCTAAAGTCCTGCCATATGTTGTTTATTGTTACATTGTGTAGTTATACATTTTCTAAAATAATAATAATAATAGCACATGCTCTATATTTCTGAGAATCATGGTTTAGCCATGACACCTGTAGAGGAGCAGTGTGGCTGATAAAAAGCCCAAGAAATGAAAAAAGGCATATCAGAGAGGGTTCTAATATTGATTCTAATATTTACACTGTTTATGACAAATGGTGGACAGAGATATGTCCAAGACACTGAGAGTTTAAGCATTGTGGAAATGCATGTAGCTTCAGTACTGAGGGAATTATTCTTCACTGTTAACAATAAAGAATAATTCCCCCTCTGAAACAGATTGACATGGACAATTGTGTCATCTTCAAATTTTGAGGGAAATATGTCTCTCCTAACGTGTTATTCACTACCAAGGCAAACCTTAAATCATCATTCCACTCTCTTGGTAGCCTGGAATATGTGGTACATAATATTGTCCATCTGCAAAACCGATTTGAACAAGCAAGAATCAAAAACAATAACTTCTTCAATTCTAAAATACCAGTACCCACTGTCATGTGGTTTAATTTACTGAAATGATGTTCTGGATGAAATTAAAACTCACATGGGAATACTGGTTTCTATTAAAAAAAATAAAAAATAAATAAAAAATGGCCACAATTTTGGCTGAAATTTTTACCATGGCGGCTGGGGAAAATTGACATAATTGTTCTAGCTGGAATAAAGCACATGGAGGAGCTAAGGTAATAATCCCAGACAATAGACCTCACATGGAAATATTACAGCTATCTGGAGAAAGTTTAGGACACAAAATTCAATATGTCAATATGTAATTGACTGTCGAACTTGATGCCTTTTGCACAGTGATGCCAATGCACAACTAGCAAATTGGATCTTGATATTCCCTAGACTAGATGAGGCTCGACAGCAGCTATTTGAGGTAATGTGGTATTGACTGAGATAAATCCTACTGACTGACTCACCAGTAACAGCGTGTAAAGGTGTGAAAGAGCCGTGCACAGGACTGTTTTGACCGTTACATTGTCGGGTGCCTTCTTCATCCTTTACAACCATTTCTGTCAAGTCTTTACTGACTATTCTTTAGAATACAAAGCAGTACAAAACAGAAAAAAGTGGGGGGTCACTGTTGTAAACAACTAAATTAATTATTTGAGAAGGTCATTGTTGTCTTATAATAGGCCATAAAGAGTTTGAGAGAACAATAGAGGGATTCAGAAGAAAAAAATAGTCAGTGGGGTTCCGAGCTGTACTGTCTCTTTGTCTATGTCTTCAGGCTACCTTTTGCTGGACTGTCATGGAGCAAAACAATATTATAATTATAGATTATGTAATGTTCTGTGTTTTACAAAAAACAGATGACAGAAAGCTAGAATTTGACACTAAGAGGGATGATTGCTACTATCCGAACACTTAACTCAACTTAATTGAACACAGAAAGATATCCTGGGCTGCTTGGCTGTCATTGATTGGATGACCAATTCTTCTTGTCGACCTACCACAGAGGAACAGTCCCTCATGGTCAATTGTGCAGCTCTGTGCACGAAGGCTGTAAGCCACAATGTTCTCAACAGGGAGTGATGCAGACACAGTAATCCCTCCCGGGGGTACAGACATTGTCTACCACGATAGATCAATGGAGGGCTGCAGCATTAGCAAAAATGTTAATCTTTTTTTCTTTTGTCACCCCCTCCCTCTTTGCCTCATTCTCCCCTCCCATCAAAAGATGTCTTACATTATATTCTGGCTATTCATCTCATATACATGCCCTAGAAATATCATTTTTAAAGCATACAAAAAACATTAATGAACCAACCAATTAATTAATTAATCAATCAATTAATTGATGTTTTAACTGCAATGGATGTTAGTGGTGGTCGTAATGATGATGCTGCTGCTGATGATGATGATGATATTACACCTGTGTTGATTTGATGGCAATTGCATGTGTTTCAAGTAATAGCTATGTGATAGGCATTGTTGTATTTAATTGCTGTAATAGTCTTTTGCTGCTGCTAATGATAATGTTATATTTTTTTATAATGCTTTATTTTTTATAGATTGATGGTTACACCAATAACTTTTGAATGATGTATTAATAATTGTATGTAATATTTTTGAAGTGTAATATTTTGTGTGGCTTTTTGCTGCAAAACTAATGGCCCAGTTTGCAGTCTATAAAATAGAACCTTAACTTTTACCTTTTCACAATTTTTACTGCCTCTTGGACCTGATCGAAGCCATATTTACTAGAGAAGGGAAGCCTTCCATATTTGGAGCAGCAATACATTCAAGGCCACCTGAGTAGTCATTAACACAGTCTGTGCAGCAATTTCATACCAATGTATTCAACATCAATATTTCAATTGAGAACACTCAAATAAAAGCCATCCAGAAGATGTATGTGGCTCTCAAATGTTAAGGGAAGCTTTTTCTTTGAAACTCTTCCCACTGCTTCAAACTAAAGATTGATCACATTGGAAACAATGTGCCCAGAACATTAGCTGCTGCCAACATGTGTTTGCCATATTGGTCATCAAATGAACAGTCATATTATCACCATATTTTCATACACTCAAGGCATGTGGTTCTATCAAAAGGATGTACCATGCCAATTGTTCATTGCTCTTTTCAAGATACATACTGGACAGACTTAAATCAGACATCCCAAAGGAAAGCAACAGATCTCATAGTTATACCTTTTATGTCTCCTAGACACAAATCAGATTGTTTTAAGACTAAACTGAGACTAATGGCGTTTTCTTCTACTTCTACAAAGAAAACTGAATTTGATCCTTTATGACTCCTAGGATTTGGATGCTTCTTCTCAAATATGCAGTTTCACATACTACTGCATTTTCCTGTTGAATCAATGGGAGCAGCAGCCAATGTTCTACAAGATTCAGCAAGAATCATGAAAGTTTCTGTCACATCTGTTTTAACATATTCAACACATTGTATTGATACACTATTGAAAACCCTCGATTGACAAACAATTTAGGATCAACTTTTCTAAGTAAGTACACTAGATGCCTTTTATTTGGTGTCTAGAAAAGAATAAACCCTCAGTTTTATTTCAGTGGAGAAAACTTTTTCATTTATTTTAAATTGCCCATTGCTGTTTCTTCTTGGGAGATGTTGAAACATTTTATGTGCTAAACTCAGACAATTTAAACCAGGTGAGCTGAATGTGCTACGGTTTCAGACCCACACAAAACAGTTGAGAGAAAAGTCTCAAAGCAAACAAATTAAATTTGCTCACTACAAAGGATTCTAAATACTTATCTGCAATTCGATCTTGGCCTCCATCATTTGAATTGAGTTAAAGAAAAGTTTTATTTTCAGAGGTCTCAGCCAAGGTCAGCTCAGACCAGGTGAAAGACCGTCTAGTGTAATGAAGAATTAAGCCGTGACACTGGAACAAGTCTTTGAACCACAGAATGAAAAAGGCCGGAAAATGTATGAGGCGCAGAGCTTGACCGCAACAGATGTTTGTAGGTCCCAGATGTGAAAGTTAGACACTGTAGGTACCCAGCTTAACCTTCATAAAACTGGAGTGTCCATCTTGATATTGTTGTGCATTTTATATGCTTTGCTTTCTTGACTTGACTTGATTTTGTTCTCGGGAAGTATGCTTTGTTCCGACATGGTGAGAGTATTTGCCTTTGTTTTGCATTCCTCAAAATATTAAGACCAACTCATCACATTTTACATTTTCATATCATTTAACTGCAAGAAATATCATTATTTGCTGTGAGGCTAGTTCTGCCTGCCTTGTGAGATATTTTTACTTAAATGACTCAGTCCTGCAGTAGCCTTTACGATGGAGAAGTATAAAACAGCAAGAGCTTTCAATAATGGGCGTGCCTTTATTTGAATGACACCTCCAGGGTATTTATATACCAAAGGTATTTTAAGGTGAACACGGCCATGGAACTCAATGAACTCAATGCCATAAACCTGCGGTGTGCTTGGCAGATGCACAAGAAGATGATCTATATTAGTTGGGGGAACATAAAGCAATAGTTCTCAGGGATTTTATGGAAAATTGATGAAGGCGCAGGCAATTGCCAGTGAACATTTAGACTCCATTGATCATAAAGAGAAACATGCAAAGGGCTGTTGAACCAACAAGTTGGCTCCTGACTGTTGCTGAGATTCCAAGACTCTCATATCACTAAATCCTGTTTTCATTTTCAGACACCCTCCAGAAAACAGCGTGAGACAACCCTCTGAGGTACCGTTTAATGAATATGTTTATCTTATTTTATGCTTACCCTTTATTCCCAGAGACTCTTCTAAAAGGTAAATGTATGATATCAACTTCTGTAGCTATCTGAAATTGTCAGGAGTTATAATTTACACAGTTGGCTTCAGGTCAATCCAACTGTGGTATGAGGAAGGATCCAGCTCTCAGATTGCTCAGCTGAAATATGTTACACATGTCAGTGCTAACATGTTAACATAATAGATTTTGGTTTTGTCTGACTGCTAATGTGATATAGACTGTCAACATTTTTTTTAATATGGTATGTGAAGCAATAAAGTAACAGATATATCACATGCTATAAAAAAGCATATGCAACATTTGGTCTGATCTTACAATGCAATCATATTTAAACATAAAATAAAGATAAAGACATGTGCCTCTAAAGAGAATAAGCATATGGGATGGGGATATTTGAAATGTCAACAAAGGTGGGTTTGGTAGTGACGGGTTTTACAGAGGATCAAACTGGGAATATTAACATCTGTCAGATGTGTCGAAAGAGCCGATTAATATTTATAGGGCATAACCAAGCTGGAATAGAAATCTGAGAGAAAGTAAAGTGAGACAATGAGAGGAATGGAGAGAGAGAGAGAGAGAGAGAGAGAGGGAGGATCCATCCAACCTCCATAGAGAATGTCCTAGAGATTCAAAGATGGAAATGGTCTTTGAATCTCCAGTATCTTAGATGGTTTTCTTCAGTTGTGTTGGTTCATTTTCTGTTTTGACTGTTAAGATAAAGCTCATTTTGTAAAAGTTCAGGTAAGTGTCTTGAGTTCCTAAAATAATTTCCCTTTCCATTCTTTCCAGTCTATTTAGATTCTGATTAGACTTCCCTGTGCCATGAGAACATTCTGCCCAATGAATCCTGAAATATTCTAGTTTTTCAGATGTGAACTTTAAATGTAGTATGCTGAGTATCATCCACACGTCCAGAAAAGAAACTCAGCTTGCTCCATATCCAAAACTACAGCAGTCTTGAAATGTCTTCCACTCATACTATTCATACTATTACAGTGCAGTCATAATCTGAATAAGCATGGTTGTAGACATGCATTATGTATATTATGTGATGCATATATCATGCAATATAATGTATTGTAATCATGGCTTATGAGATCTGACACCTGATAATACTACAAGGTTTTTCACTTTGGATTTAGGTTTATTCTCTATAACGGTTGCATATTAGCTGCACTGTGAAAGATTTGTTACGGCCAATGATTCACAGGGCCTATGTGTGCAGCTATATGACAACATACACACATTTCCAGCCCCTTAACTCTCACAAACTTGAGTAGAGAATTAAAATGTAGTGCTCTTATATCCTAAAGATAAGAATGGGGTCTTTTAAGATAATAACCTACTTAAAACTACCAAAATGCACCACTGCTAATAAGTGAATATAAAACAAGCAGTAAAACCAAACAACAAAAAACTACACTCACCGGCCACTTTATTAGGTACACCTTGCTAGTACCGGGTTGGACCCCCTTTTGCCTTCAGAACTGCCTTAATTCTCCATGGCATACTTTCAACAAGGTGATTGAAACATTCCTCAGAGATTTTGGTCCATATTGACATGATAGCATCACACAGTTGCTGCAGATTTGTCGGCTGCACATCCATGATGCGAATCTCCCGTTCCACCACATCCCAAAGGTGCTCTATTGGATTGAGATTTGGTGACTGTGGAGGCCATTGGAGTACAGTGAACTCATTGTCATGTTCAAGAAACCAGTTTGAGATGATTTGAGCTTTGTGACATGGTGCATTATCCTGCTGGAAGTAGCCATCAGAAGATGGGTACACTGTGGTCATAAAGCTCCTGGACTTGTCTGCAGCGTTCGACACGGTGAACCACCAGATCCTCCTCTCCACCCTCGAGGGGATGGGTGTCTCATGCTCTGCACTCTCCCTGTTTGCATCCTTCCTGACGGGTCGCTCCTACCAGGTGACGCTGAGAGGGTCTGTATCGGAACCACGAAGGCTGACCACTGGGGTTCCGCAAGGTTC
>OOFE01021640.1:0-11150 GCA_900323365.1 Monocentris japonica | reverse complement strand
GTGTATACGCTGCTTGCCCAAACTCGGCATCTATTGCATGCCCGACCGTCCTGGTAGGGGGATGCCTCTCTGAGTAGCCCCTCCCAAGGTTTCTTCCATTTTTTCCTAAAAGGTTTTTTGGGAGTTTTTCCTTGTCCTCTGTGAGGGTCCAAGGCTGGGGGATGTCATGTACTAACCATTTATTGTTTTCACACGTTGGGCACTGTGAAGCCCTTTGAGACTCTAATGGTAATTAAGGGCTTTACAAATAAATGTGATTTGATTTGAACATTTGAGACATTTAATCCTGTAGACTTTCAAGTAAAAGTTGTAGAGAACTGGGAAGCTTTGAATGGCTGTATTAAACGTCCTCCTCCTCCACAGGTTCTTGTCCTGGGTTTGGCTCAGGCTGTGTTGCAACCACTTCAAGGTCGGGTTCAGGTTCAGATTCCTGGCACAGATCGCATAGTAGGCAGAATTCAACCCAAACAATTTAATTAACTTATACATTAACAAATACAGCTTAAACTTAGTGAAGAGGACCTTCCCTGAATTGTAGCTCTCTGTGGACTGTAGAATCCACTCTTAAGTCTTTGGCCATCTTGCCCCAGCTGAGGGGCAAGCTGGGGAATGTAGTCCTTTTCCCCAGTTTCCCCAGTCTGCCACAGCTTCCAGTGACTTGTTGATCGCGTTGCTTTCAATGTGAACGCACAGTTAGGTTTATATGATGTGCAGATTCAACATCAACCCAAATAAATACAAAACTTGCATATTCAGCTATTTCTTAATTTTTATAATTGGTATGAAGGCCAGAGAGGGGAAATTACAGCAAAAAGCACAGATATGTCCATTATCTTAAATTTCAGGGACTGCAATCAGATTTGACAGGTTACCAAACTCTGTCCAATAAATTAGCTTCTAATGAGTCAATGTGACTTTTGTTTACAAGCCCTGACTGTAAACAAAATGGGTAGGGTGACATAATTCTATGAAAAATGTCTATTAATTATTTTGGCTGGTAAAAATTATTCTTGGCAGGTACATTTTTTTTAGTTTATCAGCCTGTGGCAGGTGAGCCAAAATGTAAATTTCTGACACTGCTCGTGAGCCTCCTTTGGTGTTCTTACCAAAGCCAGAGTTTGATCAGTTGTCACAGCTCCAAGTGATAAAGTGTGTTCCAAAGAAGATGCACTGCCATCAGATGCCGATGTTACCAAAGTAGGCTGGAAGTAAAGCAATGTTGTAACATGTCTACAATTGCTTTACAAGAGATGTGAGTGAGGTAGGCTAAAATGTATATGCAGTCTGACTACTGAGCAGATGAAAAGCTCCTGTACACTGTTTCTGACAACAACTTATCACTACAGTCAACCCACAATTGCAGTGTTTAAGCTGAATGGTTTTCTCACTCAAAACAAGGGTTCAGGGTTCACTTGGAGGCTCTGAATACCTCCCTCATGTGGACCAGTTGGTGCACATCAGAGTTTGATTACGATTGTATAAATGCCCCAAAGTCTGACTGAACCACTCTAAACACGGCACATGCGAAAACGCCCTAAGTGTGATTGCACCCTTCGGTCCTGATTTCACAAAATGATGCAGGTAGCAGCTATGGACAACTACAGACATCAAATTTAGTGCCAAAATGAAAGTTGACACGATTTTTCAACATTATAACGGTGCAGGCTGATGTATCAACATATATTAAACATCAAAATGTTTGCTGGGCTAT
Source organism: Monocentris japonica (assembly GCA_900323365.1). Taxonomy (NCBI): domain Eukaryota; kingdom Metazoa; phylum Chordata; class Actinopteri; order Trachichthyiformes; family Monocentridae; genus Monocentris; species Monocentris japonica. The sequence goes on along the minus strand of OOFE01021640.1, from coordinate 9,439 downwards.
TGTCTGGCTTGCCAATCTCCAGTATTAAAAACTTCCAAAATGCTGCTGCCAGAATATTGACCAAAACAAAAATATTAATCAAATTACATCTATTTTGACCTCCCTTCGTTGGCTCCCATTCCAGGCCAGCTATAACTTCAAAATACTGCTACTAATCTATGAAGCATTTAACACCCAGAAGGAAAATACACCATCAAACAACAAAATGGACCCAGAACTACAAGGTACACCACCAACAACTGGATTTTATCTTTAAAGCACACTCAGTAAAATTCAGAATCCACATTTGACTCCCAACCAACAAATGAATAATGCTGCTATAGCATTATTGAGAAGTTATCAGTTAAATGGAATTTTATAAAAAGGACTTTCAGTTGTATGTTGAAAGCAGAAAAGTACTATTTCTTATTTAATTTCTTATTTGATAATAATATTTTTATTTTTGTTGTTTGCCATTGCAAAACCTGCACTAACCTCTATATTTTTTATTTAACCTGTATATTTCTTATATTCTTGATATTTTGTATATTAGCCTGTATATTATACAGTGCTGTTTGCTTCTTTCTTGCTACTTTGTACACCCCCCGCTGCATAACTGCAATTTCCCCTCGGGGACAATAAAGAGCCATCTATCTATCTATCTATCTATCTATCTATCTATCTATCTATTCTTCAGGCAGAGGCTCTTATTACAAATGCTCCACTACCTTTTGTTGTTAATCTAGACTTCACAGTAGCTGATAGAGTTTGATCTGTAGATCTATGCTTCTGTACAAATGAAAAGCTCCAGAGTAAAAGCTGGGGCCAAGCCATTTTTTCACTTATAAATCCAACAGCAAGCTGATACAAGGTATCTAAAATGGAATGGAGAAGAAATTCCTGGTTGCCTGGAAATATGGATATGAGAGATATGACTGATTATCTTGAATTTTAAAATCAAAATTAGACCTAAAGCAAGAACAAGTGTTAACACTACAAAAATGTATACATCTCTGAAATCAGTTCAGTTTTTTTGACAGTTTTCTGTGTTTAGTTTACAGTTCACTATTTGTGGACAGCAATATCTAGGAAATACAGTACATAAATATCACAACTGAACTCTCCTTTTTCATGTCAACAAAATATTCTAGAAATAAGTATTCAGAAATTAAGAGACTGTAACTTTACTGTTAAATACTTATTTTTGTGCTAAATGGGTGGAGAAAGAAATTAATGGTATTTTCAGTGACTTTGGGGTCATTAGCATTTTTTGGATCTCCCCATTAGTTGGTAATATAAATGGCCTCATTTTGTGACATGCCATTCCAAATGGTTCCTAATGTGGCCCTGATTAGCCCGAGTCAAGAGCAGACAAACTTCATGTAATTTGTCCAGATAGGAAGAGTTCGTACATAATTAATGTCCAGTTCTTTCTTCATACTTGTGTATGAAGGATAGATTAGGCGAATTGCTGTCATTCCAGAAGACCCCAGTGCACTTGTTGGAGTTCAGGCCTTCAGATAGACACTGAAACATTTGGTACGAGAAGTATATGCTGGGTCAAAGAGTGTGTGCTTTGAGATATGGTATGTTATGATATGCACAGATCTCTTTTGCAACCCTTTAGCACACAATATGTTTAGTGATAACTTCCCCTTGTTCTTCTCCACTGCTTAAACTGTGACACACACCAACATGTTTAATTTTTGTCTTTATTTCCAGAAATTCATTAAATACTTAAAGATGTAATCCCTGAAAAAGTAACTGTAATGTCCTCCATCCCATTATAACTAGTCTTCCAGGCCACTGCTATAAAAAAGACAATTTGTCTTATTAAAAAAGGGTTCTCAGCCTTCAATGTTAAATCTTTACAGGACGGCCTGCCACCCCAACCCCAAGCATTGGAATCATCCTCCACCACTGCCAAACTAAAATGTGTGAAGGAAATAGGGGGAGTTCTTCAGGGGCCAAGCGAGAGCAGAATGAATGCCAAAGCGAGTCCAATCTCAAATGCAAATGAGTTATTGACTGTTAGCGCAGCGCAACTTCAGTTTTGGATCGTCACCTGCACCTACCTCTCTGAGGGCCACTCTTCTGAGAGGCTTAGCTCCTTAAACCTTCTAATTAAAACCAGAATCCCTCTGCCAGGCACCACAACACTCACCTCATCCAAAAGCAGATTATTAGGAATTTAATGGATGAAATTTTGCATCCCACACCATCTGCGACCCGAGACTTGTGGCAGGATTTCAAGAATGATGACGGGGAGAGGAAACAGAATGTGTGTGTGTATGCGCGTGTGTGTGTGCGTGCGTGTGTGCGCATGTGTGTGTGTGTGTGCATTCTTCGAAAAGAAGAGTTCCCAAAGGATTCTTTGTAGAGAGGTATGGTTCAACCAATAACTATTTGTCATTATTTTCACTTGGAAAACCCTTTTTGGAGAAAGGATTCCAATTGGAACCTATTGCACCTAAGAACCATTTTTGCAAGTGGTTCTAGGAAAAACCTCAACCTTTATTTATAACATTATTTATAAAATAAAATAACCCTCTATTGAGGGATGTAGGAGGAATTCTCCATTGAAGGCTCTTGGAAGAACTCTATGAGGGGTTCTGGGAAAAACTCATTCATATATAAGGTTATAAGGTGGAACCTTCTGCAGAGGGTTCTACCTAGAACTGACAATCTGAAGAAACCATTATGGCTCTACATAGCACCTTTTTGTAAGAGTGTGTGAAGCGCTAGACCTAGAGAAAATGAGTGCGACTGTGACAAGGAGAGTCAGATGCTTTCCGACTGTAGGCTTCACCCTACTCAGATAAATCAACATTAGAGAGCAGGACATTTTTTACTACTAGTTATAGGAGGTTGTCATTAACATGCTATTAATTTATTAAGCTGCTCCTGGAGGTACTCAGGTGTCTGCTGGTTTGTTAACTCCGTTATGCTACCTAATCTTGTTAGCTACTATTAATAACCATAGCTCTCTACAACACAAGTATTGTTCATGTTCATTGTTCATTGTACTTTGTCATATACTGATGCTGATTCTGACATGTATGCTGTCTAAAAGGTTACTAAAGGCTCCACTGCATTTGAAACTCTTCAACTGTGTTTAAAGATAAGATTATGTGAAACTTTAAAGTAATAATTTTCATATAAGTAAATGTCAAGCCAGTTCAGGAAAGCTTTTACATTCATTGTTCTAAACAAATTCAGCACTGAACAGACTGGACAGACAAAGAACAGACTGAACAGACAAAGAAAAGAGCGCCACCTACAGAAACTCAAACTTCATCAACCGAAAATCCAAGGGAAAAGACGTCACAGTACTGGACACACTATTTGATTGACAGGTGATCTGGAAAGTGCAGTGCAGAAACACCACCGCACTTAGATGGAGGCTAAACTAAACTAAAAACAACAATCTCCAGGGGTAATTTCAGCAGTGAATAATAAAAGGATGCAGAAAATAAAAATATAAAAATGAAAATATAGGGAATGGGGGTTATTTAAACATACTAATTGAATACAGCTCTGGCGTTCTGTATTAACAGTTCTTTGGCTGTTTCCAGGATCAGATTTCAGTCTTGGTGATTCCGCTTCACACTAATAATGGATAATTTGATTGACCATCGAGATGTTCCAATCGGTCTTAGAATCGATATTAAAATCATCTAGTGTGACCTAGCCCTCACTGTTTCTCTCTAAGGGTGATCTTAATTTACATGTCGCTGTTGACATGTGAAAACCCCATAACTCCAATTCTGGTGAATTGCATGTGACTTCAATTAACTTCAATTGAAGGGTTGCAGGGTTTTCTATGGGCTGAGGATAATTCCATAACCCCTTGATTTTATGAAACCCTTTCCAGCCCCATTGTTAACTCAAAAATGCATGGTAGTCAATCTGAAAACAAGGATGTTTTTTTTGGTTCCTGAAAAGATTTGGGAGGTATCAGGTTTTCACCCAACAGCTACAATATATCAAAGTATCAAAATGCCCCTGCTTTAAGGTTTTGTGAAACTGTTTTAGTGAATCAAGGCATTTAACATAATGTTATTGAACCTGGTGTTTCCTTACACTGTATGTAACATTTTGATATTGAATTTTGAAACACCTTTCAGAGATTCAAACTCTATAAATCTTTCAGAAAAAGAACCATTTGGAGCCAGCTTTCCTGATTCAACCCTGATCGTGTACAAATATATGTTTTCAGAAGAGGGAGATGACTTGGCCACAAACTGAACCAAAAACCAGTTAATCTCAGGCCAGCCACTCTAAGCATGAGGCTGCAGAGCTGAATCAGTTTGGGATTTCAAAGGCATAAGTCAACAAAGTGTGAAAAAAGCACACTGGAACCTCTCAGGTGGAAGCAGAGAAAAAACAGTAGCATTACCTTCAGCCCTTCTTGTATGGACAGAGACTGTATGGATCCTATTTGAAGCTAACAGAGAAGATGGAAGGAAAAGAGTGAGGTGTGACAACCAAACATAAACAGAGCAAGCAAGTCCACTTAAACCACTGAACTGCCCGCACACCAAGTAGTTACTGCAGTGTGCTGCAGGGCTGCAAACATGGTTGTCAATTGACTATGGTAAGGTATGGTTCTCTCCATACCTTATACTAAGTGAGTCCAAATGCGATTGTAGAGTTTTTACCCTTATAATGGAGAGCAAAGATCAAGCAAAGATCAGATATCTTTTTGGAAGTCAAATCTAAAAAAAATCACACCAGGAAGCATTCAGGGCCAATGTTCTCTCTAAGCTGATAGTTTGGTGACCTATGTCTAACTATTGACACTGACACAATATTATCTTGTTTATCATCAGTCATAAGTTTAGTGGATATAAATAGGTTTAGAGGATTTGGCTGTTAGCTTTGCCATAGCTTAGGGTTTTGGTGGGTTTTGATGCTCCTGGCTGCAAAATAGGTTGTATTTTGGTGTTCTGAGAGAGGAAATAGATTTTTTTTAATTATTCCATTTCAAACATCCACATCCATATTTAGCTTCTTCTGCCCCTTCCTTGTTCAGCCATTATTCAGTTGTTGTTCAGTCTATGCTCATGGAGTTCAGCTCCAGGGCAACTCTCTAATGTATGTTTATGGTAGCTCACAGTCACTCTATCAATAATGGCTGGGTTTATCTATATTATTTGATACTCAGGGTGTGTCTATTCTCTGGGTAAGCCTTAAAAATGACACTGAAAATAATGAACTATACAGCTGATCATTACCTACATGACCAGGAACATGGGGTGTGTCTAATTTTGTCAGGTTTGCATGAACAAAAGTTTGACTTTGTAGAAGGTATACTGCTGCTTTGAAGGAAAACTCCACCCTAAAACATTTTGTTGTTTATGCAACTACGTGACATAAGAGACATGTGTGTTGCCAGAAACTGTCAAATGTGATATATGAACACATTGATCAGTCAGTCAGACAGTCAGTTAGTCATTAGTCATTTAACTCCTCCTCCTAACTTCACTAATACGTGAAATCAATGAGGAACCACAGCTTCACCTTGATTCACCTGTTGGAAAGAGCAGGTCGCCCTATGCTTTGCCCACTCATTGTATTTATATGCCCATACGCCCACCTTTGATCAAATGCAACAAGTTCAAGCCCTTTCTCTGGGGGTTGTCAAAAGGGATTCTGGGAAATGTAGGAAATCACTCATCAAGGCAGGTTGGGGGAAAGTGGGTACACCAAAAAAGTAAATTACTTCATCACAAAATGACTCCTGAAATAAAGTGAACTTCACAAAGTGATGATATCTAACAATATGAGAGCATCCAAGGGTGGAGTTTTTGTCCTTTAACTTGACACTCCAATGATTGAAAATAAAAGATCAAGGAGAGCCAGTGCAGAGGGATTTTTATTTCATTGGATGTATTGATTGTATTTTACTATTCAGAAGCTGACACCTTGTAGCTATTGTCGACATTAGTGACATATTAAAGTTGTGAAGAGTGAAGCGGTAGCTGTCACCTTGTCAGACAGCGAATTGATGACAAACCAAAAGGTTCATCACAGTGAAAAATAGTTCCTTATGCCATGTAACACCCAATAATGTAATAATTTCCTGAAAATGTAATAATACCTGAAAATGTAATAAAATTTACAATTAACTTGATCGAAAATGTAATAAAACCCAATAATGTAATAACTTGACCAATAATGTAATAAAATGTCCTGACTGATATTGTAATAACATTTTTACCGATAATGTAATGCCTTTCAATTGACAATGTCAGTTGTCATAAAGTACTATGTCATTTTGATGCAGAAAGTGTCATAACATATCAGCATGACAGTATATGTCAACTGACCACTAACATTTATGACTGGTTATGTATGGTTTTGTGGTTATGTAGTCCATCACCCACTCAATAAGACCAGGATATAGTTGCATGTCCCTGAGTTTCTGCCCATGTGCATATGGCTGTATGGTGCACTTTTCATTCTTTCATTTCAAATCCAATGCATATAACATTCTTAAATTCTTAAAATACAAAATGTAGAATTCTGGACTGAAAATGAAATGACCCACCTGAAAATGTAATAAAATGATTACATTATTGGGTTTTATTACATTTTCAATCAAGTTAAATGCAAATTTTCTTACATTTTCAGGCATTATTACATTTTCAGGAAATTATTACATTATTGGGTGCTACATGCAATACATACTGAACCATTGCTTGGACTTTTTAAAGAATGTTCCAATTCCAATTTTATTCCAATTCTGAATTTATTGATTTACTTAATTTGCATAATATATACTAAAACTCTGTGCAAAAGTATATAAATGTTTTTGACTGTCCAGCAGACGTGTTTGCATGTGTTGCTCATGTTTGTTTCTGGCAAGGTGCAATGGGCTAGATATGTATTCATTTAAAAATGAGTAACTCTTATATAATTGCATTTTATTACATTTACAGCAGCATTTTAAGTGGCTACCAGGAATACTGAATGAAAGACTTAATTGAATAGATTTTTAAGCTGCATAATGATATCACATGTCTTTATTATTATCACGGCTCCAATAACCTCAAAAGGTCTGTCTAAATCTATTGTTATTTTAATATGGGCTACAGCACTTTTTAGGGTTAATTTTAGCTTTTGTTACAGTGTGTAAAGTGTTTAATATCTCCTCTGGCTCCTTGATTTGGTTTAATGCCATTATTATCTCCAGTAATGAAATCTTTTTTGCGATTAGAATCATAATGAAAGACCGTTGACGTCCAGTTTGTTGACACTAATAAAACGTTGTTGTGATTCAGATTGAAAATAATTGCTTATTCTAAAAGAAATTCTCGTGACATTCCGATGATGTTTTCTTGAGGAGATTGATCCGGGACCTGCTGATGTCTGGATGACAATACGAAGACACATGGAGGCTCTGGACCAGCACTACACATGCGCTCTCTCGCTCTCGCTCTATCTTAAAAGAAACATTTTTTAAAAAATATATTATTATTAATAAGACAACAGTCGATTCATGAAATAATGAGATTCATATTATTCCAAGTTATCCTAAATAATCATCTTATTTTTCAACCATAAGAAAATATAAAAGCTTTATTTTTTTTTAATTTAGTTTAGGCATTTATTTGTTGTATAAAACAATGCTGTAACAAATTTTAAGAGAAGCAAAAGTATAGTGCACTAGCAGACCATTCCTAGAAATTCACCTCATCGGGGATTACAATTTGCCAAAAAGCCACATTTAGAAACATACATGGCATTGCATAATTCATGTGTGTCAGATACATTTCAAATTAAGACATTTTAGTGAACCGAAAAATAAGGGAGAAACAAGAGCAGCACCTCTACATTCGCTGAGGACAAAATTGATGATGAAATATTAATATCACGTTCAACAGCAAATTCTTCTATCAGCCTAAATTGAAAACTGCAGCAAAAAATGTTGCATATGATATGATTAAAGATTAGAAAGCTGAAAATCTGAATATTTGTGCATTTGCTCTGAATTGATTCATTAGGTAATAAACTTTTGTTTTTATTTAATCGCGTATGAAACTTTATACCAGTAAATGACCACCTTTCCCTTCCTTGCCATTTCAAGGCCTGAATGCAACCCCACTTTATGACTACCAGTGTCCTAATTGAATGTAAGCCTCTAGATTGTTCAGTTCAATTAAACATGTTTGTTTAAGTACAGTCGGGAATTATTCCAGCTTCCCCTTATAAACAAACATTTAATCTTTAATTATTTAAGTTATCAGTACATATTTTCAATTGATAGTCCACTCCATAATTTACACAAGAAAAAACATCAGGCTTATTTGACAGTTGGCCTATTCGTTTTCATCCATAGACAACAACTAAAAAGGTTGTACAGCATTATATAAGTCAATAGACAGCTTGAACAGAAAGGGAAACTGTGATCTGTGTCTTCAGATTCGTTTTACTGTGGTTTTGGTGCTGTTTTCTGTCAGGTCAGGCTATTGCATAGTTTCCCTCTGCCTTTTATTGCTGTCTGGGCATGTGTGGCATCAACTCAATATCAACAATAACAGCTTGAAATAAACACCTTTGACAAATCACAACAAATCATCATGGTGCTGTTGTGCTATACTCTCTCTCTCTCTCTCTCTCTCTCTCTCTCTCTGTGTATGTGTGTGTGTGTGTGTGTGTGTGTGTGTGTTTCTACCACTGTCCTTCGTAGCCCATCAGCATTCCAAACAAATAGCGTTTAGTCCCCCAAAAGCGGCCTTCCAACGTCATAAATAATCTTATAATAATAATATGTCTTTTCTCCTTTTCAGGGTATTGATTAGACTGCTTTTTAATCACCTTGCAGCCAACATCTCTCTCTCGCTGGGTCATTAATTATGGAAAGGTGTGTTTAATTCGTCCTGCACCGGGTAAAACTGGCCCCGGAGGTGGATGTCATAGGGGCCGATGTCTGCGGAGGTGCCCTGACTGAGGGAACAATAGCGTAGGCCGTAGTGGCAGCTCCGGTAGTCCACCGGCTCCTCGTGTTTCAGGGAGAAAATCCTGTTGAAGTTGATGGGGGGGCTGGGGGGCCCTCCATCCAGCGGGCTGGAGCAGTCAGGAGACAGGCTCTCGTACAAAGCCTCGTAGGGGCTGCAGTAGGAGCCGTAGGGCCGCTGGGACCTGCAGCTTTCCGCTGAGCTGGCCCCAACCGCCTCAGCCCCATGGTGGTGGTAGGCAGGGTACAGCGGGAAGGACTCCCCGCTGGGCTCCGGAATGAAGCTGCGAGCGTTGAGCTGTAGACAGCCAGCCACCAAGTTGGTGGTGGGCTGTGAGAGACCCTTACACAGTGTCTGGACGAAGCTGAGAAGGTCCGGCCTCTTCCCGGTGCTCAGGATCTCGCTGAGGGCCCAGATGTAGTTCTTGGCCAAGCGGAGGGTCTCTATCTTGGACAGTTTCTGGGTCTTGGAGTAGCAGGGAACCACCTTCCTCAGGC
>OOFE01021635.1:0-13405 GCA_900323365.1 Monocentris japonica | reverse complement strand
TTCATTTTCAATGACATGTTTGTGGTTAACAAAATTCAAACGTTAATTCAAATGTGAAAAGTGAGAAGCAGCGCCCACCTTTGCAATTGAATTTTCTTGCTCTTAAGCCGTTTCCCTAACTAAATGAAAATGAAAATGCAATGTGATTGCGTTAACATGTTCATGGTCTACCGACCTGTCAGTCATTCTCTGAAGGCGGGGCGATGTTTCATGCACCGTTTCCCTAATTTAAAGATGATCACTGCCACAATGTAGTCGTCACACAACAGGACAATATCTCCAAACGCAAGTCAGATGGATTTGAGGATGGCCAAACTTTTATTGGCATACATTGGCTAACACATTCATTGATAGCATGGACATTCAAAACTGAATGCTTAACTATAAACCCTATCAGTCTAATTTCAGACTTTAATTTTGTATGTATTGTGGGCTAACAATGCATGGCAAAATGAAACATATCAACAGAATGTGTTGATATGTTTCATGTTTCATATGTGCTCAAACCTTTAAACCTGATCTAGTGCCAATTGTGTTCACTTAATCTCTGTGTCTGCATTTGACCACTGATAACTGTCAGCAACCACGATACAATGCCAGAATAACATCTGCCCTAGTTCCGGTTGGCACGTGAAGCATCGCCTCGCCTTCAGAAAATGACTGACAGGTCGGTAGACCATGAACATGTTAACGCAATCACTTTTCATTTTCATTTAGTTAGGGAAACGGCTTAAGAGCAAGAAAATTCAATTGCAAAGGTGGGCGCTGCTTCTCACTTTTCACATTTGAATTAACGTTTGAATTTTGTTAACCACAAACATGTCATTGAAAATGAAATGTCAAATGGCTTTTAATATTGTCAGTGAATGTGCATACCAGTACATGAAAATACAAATGCTAATCAAATTATTGCATTTTAATTTTCATATTGACTCAAATAATGCATGCAAAATTACAAAATGAAAATGCTGTTGTGGGATTTCATTTTCATTTTCCAATTTGCATTAACATTTGGATTAAGTTAACTATACGCTTCCATAGACAACTGTGGGCAGTTGCCTTTTGTCTCAAATGCACAATTTTTAACTTGACCCCCCAAAGAGAACGGGTTTTTAAAAATGGCCAGTGAGTTTTACATGTATTTCAAAGCTGCAAGAGGTTTATTCACATCTGTAACCTTTGTGAACATTGGGTAACTGACCTGAAATTTGACTTGAAAATGAGTAAGAAAGGTACTACAGGTCAAAAAGACCCCAATTTTAGATGACCAAATAAATCCCCCATTGTATCTTTAAATTCAAAGCCGGTCTCATTGTCAAGAAATCAATTATGCCAGTTTGAGCCATGAGGATAAAGACAATTTTTGACCAATAGGTAGTTTCTTCAAGTCCATGCCCTGAAGAAAAGTTGGGATGGAAGTTGAAATCTGGTACTGTCAATTTCTCCCCATAAGTGCTGTGATGATGTGCCCTTGAGCAAGGCATCAGAATAATCCCATAACTGCTCTGTGGCTCTGAGTTGCTTGGTGGCCAACAGTGAGAATGTGATTTTGCTGCTGCCAAATTGTGTGCATTGGTCCTTGTGTGTAATCCTTCCTCGCTACAGCTGTCTTCAGACCTCTGCTGTGTAAAAGTGTTCCAGCTCTGCCTGTTTAGCAACCACCTTCACTTCACACAGCACAGCATTGCTTTCGTTTCTGTTGTTTGTGAGACTGGAATTTCACTGGAAGGCACAGTCATTCTGTGCACTGCAGTGTCCTATGTAAGTAAACAGAGTTATCACTGAAGTTCAGATAAGAGCTAGCTAACATGCATTTTACAGCTGGTGGAATGATGAAGCTGTACGCTTAGAGCACACTCTCTTTTACTTGGATGGATCTGAGAGGGTCTATCTGGGTTAAGCTCAGTAGCCATAACCTCGTTTCCTTACTCCTTACTCATTCCTTCTCATTTCATTTCTGAGAAAGTAATTGTTGCCATCAACGGACAGTTATACTTATTATTTTTGACTTGTTAATTTTCCATTTCACACATCCTTGTTAAGGAAATAAGACTTCATGATTTGTGAAACCATTTGGTGTGCTGAGTTGCACTCCTGTGCATATGAAGTAAAATCCCCATAGGGGAATAGGACCCCGACTGTGAAGTCTTGCTACATTTCATGTCATTTGGTGTGGTAAGTCATTTCATTCCAGGATGAACGTGGGCTCACCTTCCCCCTTCCCACAAGATAAATCCTATTTCAACATTTGGGGTGTAATTCTACAGTACCGTCAATAAAGGCATGGAAATGGGCTTGATGCAAAACCAAGATTATATGGAATCATCATAAAATGGCAATTAACTGTTAAACTGCAATCTATTCTTGGTATCCAGAGATGAGTGGCCTGGTGAGATCATATCTGCATGTACTTTGAAACTCTCTAATCTTTAGATAGAACAACAATAAAGATAGTAGAGCTCAGCTGTCATGCAATTAGGCCTATTACAATACTGATAATACTGTGTTCTCTGTCCAAGATGAGTGGATTTGAATGCATCATCAAATACACATGACAGACAAGAAGACTGAATGACAGGGATCAGACTGATATTAGGAAGGGAGTCCTAGTAAGCACACTTACATAGGAAGCCTGTGTGAACCCTAATCTGGTCATTTTTAGATTATAAACTAGCAATGAATCCATCAGACCTGGTCCAGATAGAGTGAATAAAAGAGGGACTCAGTAATGGTTCATTTCGTTCCCATCATGTCACACTTTACACATAATGAGAAAAGATTTTCACAGGCTTTGAATTATGTCGGCCACCAGACCTACGTATCTGGCTCAGCCTCGTTCCCCACAAATGTAATTATGCTAACACATAGAGGTGGTAGTGATGTGGTAGTCACAGTGGAAAGGGTAAGCCTGTTGAGACTGCCTGTTGATCTAGTTTGAATTGAAGTGGTGGCATGTAATATTTAGTTCTGCCTCTGCCACTGAATGAATCTCTTCTTCTATATTCTCACTGTGATAATACGGTGGGCCCTAGTACACTGCACATACATCACTTTGCAATAAATGTGCATGTTCCTCTTGTGTCACTGCTCTGAGAACATATTGCATAATCCTGTTTTTTATGGTGTGCATGCTTAGACATAGCACCCTAACAGATGCTCTTAGGTATGGCAATAAAGATAAGATATGGTGAGGCTCCTCTGCTGTAGAAACCCCAGTAATCATTATTTGACGTTAATAATAGATCTCAGAATGAGACATATGTACAATTCCAAATGTCTCACTGATATGTGCATCGAAATTGTTAACTTTTAAAGGTGAACCTCCATTGGAGCAAGGAGTGCTGAGTTTGAAGTGAATTGTGTTTGTACATTGTATTACCCTGAGTCATGATTACCATACTAAAGATGAATCAGGAAAATGAAAGTGGGCTTTCTATGTGAAAGGATGAGTGAAAATATGAGTATAAAAGTAGTCTCTCCAGACCTTTTTATGAATATGAAAGTAATATAGAAAATGCTATCTGACAATTTGTTTCTCAACCCCGCACAACAAAAAGAATGTGAATGCATGCAGAAAACAAATCTGCAGTTATCTTAATTAAGTTCAGTCAAAGGCTACCTGTTCCCAACTAATTTACCAACCAATAATTTCCTTTTCTCCTGATTGGTTCCCTCATCTGCTAAAGATTTGATTGGACGGTGATCAACAGGGTTGAGAAAGCATATCTGTCATATGGCATTTCAACTTTGTCCCTTGAAACAGACTTAGTCATACCTCCTGCACATACTAGCTCACAGACACACACAGTTACAGACCAAGACGTTGATCTGTTGTGTATTTTTAAACCTGCTGGATACTTTCATCAAATTTCATCAGCACTGCTCTCATGTTGGAATTATGACACTGACTTCAGACAAGGTAAACTACATTTGTCAACAGATCAGTGTGTAAAGTCACTGGTTTGACCACACTCTGGAAGTGAGTGAATAATTCATGCTTTGTGTAGTCATGGTAAAATAACACCAGTGCATTTAAAATAGGGAATAGTGGTTCTTTATTGGTTTAACATGGTTTCTATCTTTGTCAAACAAAGACAACATGCATTTGCTTCTTGCAACACCTTAACTGAGCATGTTATATTCCCTAAAACTGGCAGTGTCGGTTTCATGTTCTACCCAGAAACACACACAGGCCAGAAAAATCAACTTGCTCTCTGGGAATCATCTTATCTTTAAGCCTGGCTTTCCAATAATCAGAGAAGCTCTTCTTTACAGGTACATGGTGGGATGGAACTCATAGATCTGCTTAGGAACGCAGATGAAACCGTTGGTTTCCACAGCAACCAACCTTGGACTACCACATTTCACAGCGTGAGTAAGGTGGTTATTCTGCAGTCCGCTAGCGAACAGAGTCCATCAGGAAATTTAAGGCCAAGACAAATTGACATAAAAATTCTGATTTATTTTGCTCAAATCTGTTTTTTTGGTCTGACCGTCAGTTTTGAAAATGGTATCTGGTATCAGTTTGAAAGGAGCTCCATCCTGAAATGACCCACATGAGCAAATCAACAACAACAAAAGACATCAGTCTGTCATTGAAGTCACCAAAATTATGCCCTAAGCCTGAGGGAGATTGGCTGTGAAGAATCTTGATTTTCCATTGACACTGCAGCCAAGTTCTGTTGTGGCCCTGCCTGGCCTTTTCTCTTGCAATGTTTTGAACACTGGATGATTATGATAGGTTAGTAAAGATCAGATTCCATGCATTTTTTCTGTTCACACTATACTAAAAACATCAGATCTGTCTCACATAGGAGGATTGTGTCTTTGTGCACAATATTAGGATGTAAGACCTCAGGCTTCGAATTACTGTTTCAGTATCTCCTCCTGTGTTGCTGACAGTGGTGAGGCGAGGAGTCAAGGGTTTAAACTCCACCATAAGAGAAAAGTGTTGGGTGTGTGAGAGAGAGAGAAAGTAGGTGTGGGGGATATGAGTATCTAATGAACTCAATCCATCCAGCAATACTGTGGTGGTGTACTGTGATTGTTGACAGTAAATGCTTACCCTCTGTCTCAGACCCTGAACCCAGAGGGAGGTGATACTGATGATTTCCTGGACACCCTGCTGGGTGGAAGTAACTCTTCATCTGCCCCAGCATCCCCCCTGTGGTCTCCTTCCACCAGTGACAGCGGCATCAACGAGGACCCCCCATCAGAGTCCCTCAACAGCCCTCACCCGCCCTCCAGCACACCTTTCCCACCCTTCAGCACACAGTCTCTCCCTCAGCCTCCTCCCCTGGCTAACCATCCCTCTAACAAACTGGCACCAAATGAAATGAAATCTGATGTCTCCATTGATCTAGGTAAGAGGCACGGCTCCACTGGACCCATGAAGGAAAATGATGATGTGAGACACTGACATTTTATACATTTTATACTTACTGTGCAACAAAATGTCCGAACCTGGTAGCTGCAGAGCATGTTTTGAAGTGGGGGATTCAAATTAGCAATCTGCCTTTTTTATACTGTCGATGCCATGATAAGAAGCACAGTAGGATAAGGCCTCAACTAGAGAGACAATGTAAACCAGGGCACAGGAAGAAAAGATGTGTACATTTCTGCTTTCTGATGCAGAATAATGAGGGATACTGACAGGGACTCTGACCGCTCATTCAAATGCTTGGGTTTTCTATTGTGATTGTCAATCATCATCTGAGGAAATTGCCCATTGGGGGCAGTTTTTTTAAATAATGATCCCGTTTGACAATGCCGATTATTGAGAGCTATGCTTGATGTTCATTTTATAAAGCATAAAAGCACTGCAGAGCCAAAATTGTTTTATTTATGACATATAAATAGGAAGCTAAACAATTTATTTCATGAATGGCGTGTGCCAGTAATTTGGTGATTTACTGAAAAAAAATGGTACTCTCCACAGGTTGGGAGCCTGGTGATTTCCAAGAGACGTTTGGGATTGCTTACTATCTCACTACTTCTCACAGTTCCCAGCTGTCCTCCAGTCATGCCCTCACAGTGAAGGATCTGTTGTTATCTAACCTTGGATGGAAAGTAAGGAGAGGGAGGGGGGAAGGAGAGAGATGGAGAGAGAAAGAGAGAGGGAGACAGAACTGGAATATTCTGTCCATCTGTTTCACAGGCCCAGCGAATCCCCCAGCATTCCTTACAGGAGCTTGTACTTAATGAGGATGAGAGGAAGCTTCTGGCTAAAGAGGGTGTAAACTTGCCCAGCAAACTACCGCTGTCCAAGGTACCTTAACACACACCTATGTAGGTCAGACCCCGTTCTATGCACACATGCACTATTTACACTCATTACTTCCTCACACACACACATGCCCACATACACACAAGCGTGCACACACAGACGTGCACACACATGCACACTCAAAATCCATATCCCCCAGCCACTGCCCCAGATTCTTACTAAACCTTTTTCTCTTCTCATTCTTTCTCCTCCCTTTGCTCCCATGTATGTGTTTCATCTCAATGACAAGTTTGAAGAGAGGGTTTTGAAGAAGATCCGGCGGAAAATCCGCAACAAGCGCTCAGCTCAGGAAAGTCGGAAGAAGAAGAGGGAATATGTTGACAACCTGGAGGAAAGGTAGGAGCCAGCTGAACTGGGCATGCTACAACACAACACAGCACACTGCTAACGGACAAAGCTAACAGACTTTGGCCTTGCATCTTAAAATTTGTTAATTGTCTGTATTTATTTGTTGCTCTGTAAAGCATTTTGTGATGAGCCTGTTTTGTCAAACACTAAAAATGACTTGCCCTGATTTTTTAACAACCTGCTGCATGGAAGAAATGAGACAAATTATGAGACAATTATGTGGCTGATGGCGCTTTGCTTAAAGTAATAATCTGCGTCATTTGTCAATTTTGCTACTCTCTGTCATTATTGCTATATAGCAATACTGATTCAACCTATACCCAGTTCAAGACAGCTTTTATATTTGTTGTTCTAAACATCCGGAAAATATCCTCTGGTGCACAGGAAGTGATGCTTTTCACGCTTCCAGCAACAGCAATTTGTTTGGAATAAACAGAAGAAGAACTGGGTAGTTAGCATGGGCAGCGATAGCCGCCATGACTGAACAGACAAAGAAAACAGCGCCACCTATGGAAGCGTATAGTCAATTTAATTAAAATGCTAATGAAAATTGGAAAATGAAAATTTAATCCCACAATAACATTTTAATTTTCCACTTTTGCATTATTTGAGTCAGTATGAAAATTTAAATGCAATAATCTGATTAGCATTTGTATGTTCATGTACTGGTATGCACATTCACTGACAATATTAAAATGTTAATGAAAAAGCCATTTGACATTTCATTTTCAAAGTCATGCTCCACTTTATGGTTAGCAAAATTCAAATGTTAATTCAAATTTGAAAATTCAAATGTAATCAAATGATGACAACCTATCTTTTCATATATCTGTGTAACATTTAATTCATCATTTAAAATTCAGCAATCCCATTGCATTTGCATCTTCATGCTTCTATCTTGGGCAATCTCTGACAGTTTGAAAAAGCCATTTGACTTTGACAAAATGCAATGCGATTGCATTCACATTTTCATGGTCTACCGACTTGTCAGTCATTCTCAAGGCGGGACGTTGTTTCAAAAAATCTGCAGCATTTTTAAAATCTTTAAAATATGAATATATATGCAATACAATAATAAATGATAAGAATATAAGACTAAAAAACATCATGAAAATTACAGTGCATATGCCTGATGTGCAGAAATGTGCTCATATTTACATTAACGGGTCTACAGAGAGCCATACATACGTACACAAAGTGTCTAGGCATGAAGACGTGTTTTGTAAAAACTATACACCTTGCAAATATATTCACTCTACAATATATAGCACAGAACAAGCAGATGTGAGTATGTGCATTATTGGCACATACCACACTGTGTGTATATTGATGTCTGTTCTCATTATCCCTATCATAAACAGAACATATTATGGATGGAGATATTACATGTACAAAAAGGCTATATACATACATACATACATACATACTGAAACACATCAACTGTGCAAGCAATGTCATATGGGTTAATGCAGAGCATAGGCAAAAGATCACCTGGGACAAGGCGGAGGCTGAAGGTGCTCCGTAGCTGCCTGAGCTCACAGGAGGGGGTGTGAGGTGTTTGGAGTTCAGTTTGGTCCTCACACTCCCCTCTGCTACTGCCTCCAGGCTGTCCAGCCTTTGTAACCAATTTGTTAATCCTGCCTGTATCCCTTAGCACACCACCACAAAGAGCAGTGTGCTGACCACAACAGATCGATCAAATATGTAGTCAGCTGCATCGATTGAAAGTCATGAGCCTCCTCAAGAACAGTCTAGTCTGCCCTCTCTTGTACAGTGTCTCTGTGTAGTCAGACCAGTCTAGTTTGTTGTTGATCAACTCCCCCCCCAGGTCCCTGTAGGGCTGAGGAGGTAAAGATGAGGAGGTAATGCTCCTTTGTTCCTATTGACGTTGAGCTGCAGATCAGATGCACCATCCGATGAAGCTCTCCACCAGACTCCTATACTCATTTTCCTTGTCCTTGCTGTTGCACCACACAATAGAGGAGTCAACTTCTGGAGGTGCCATGACCCAGAGTTGAATTTGAATTTGAAACCAGAGGTATGGAGGGTGAATAGGAAAGGTGACACTACAGTCCCCTGGGACACCCCCTAGTTACTCTGCAGACTGTGGCCTGTGAGGAAACCACGGTGTTGTCCACCTGCATTGCTCTGGAGAAGCCCCCAGCACTTAATAGACTGAAGATGTTTTTTCTTTTTCAAACTGAGCCAGTGAGCTATTGACACAAGCTATTGACACATTGGTGCGCCCAGCTACAAGCAGGGCGCACCAATAAGGTATCATTATCAGTCATCATTCTGCTCCACCAGAGAACCATAATAGGATGTGACTCTTGGTGACTAAAGACACGAATGACCCAAGAACAACAAAGGGGGCTTAGGGATGGGGTTAGTGAATGATAGAATGGGGTTGAAGATAACAGGCGGCAGACGGATATTGGCAACAAGAAAAAAGGAGCAGAGACAATTCACAATGTAACATTATTTGGGCCCCCTTTTTCCCCTCTTTATCTCTCTCTCTTTTTCAATGTTTGTCTCCGTCTGTACAGGATGTCTGCCTGTAGTGCACACAACCTCAAGCTACAGAGAAAAGTCCATCAGCTGGAGCAGACCAACAAGTGAGTCCTCATAAACTAAGTGCTGTTGTAAAAACAGTTAAGTCTGTCTGTCAGTTTACTCATTTATTTATACACATTTTTACTTTTGTCTCCACCCACTACCTCTCAGGAGACTGTTTTGCCTTTTGCCACACCATAATTGTACATAATTTGTACTTGAACTATGATGTTGACTGATGTTCAATATTAAACTGACAGAACACAAAACCCACCCAATATTATATCTCTTTCTTCGTGACACTGGCAGAGTACTACAGTGAATTGAAACAAAGTGACAATGAGGCAATGCAAGGCTACGATTCCCTGCCTCCTGCTATTCTTCTTTTTGATGCATTATTTACCGGTGATCACAGACTGTGAAAAAATGATGCCCGTATTCTTAAGTAACCCACGGACCTTCATGTAAAAATTTGCAGTCTGTTTCATCTGTCTGTTTTATATTGCAGTTCTCTGTTGGAGCAGCTAAGCAGGTTGCAGGCTCTCCTTCCTAATAGTTCCAGCAAAACAAGGCAGACAGGAACCTGCATCCTGGTGAGACATATAAACACAACATTCATTTGCACCACTGAGAATATGTGCAGACAGCATCATATCTGCGATCTGCTAGAATAAGTGGAAATAGAAACAACTTTTGGTCTTCATCTGTTTTATTTAACAACACATGATCGAACACTAAAAATACAAATATTAAAAACACAAACTTTTATCGTTTCAAAATTGAAAAGTGGCCATGGCCACTTAAAACAAAATTCAAATCAAGTTTAGAGATTAGATTCTCATTTGCAGTGCCATAGTATCCAAGCACGTGAAAAAAAACAAGCTGGCATTTTTACCTCTTAATATGTTCCACAATCTATTGAAATGTTTGAATAGCACATCTTCTGCATTCTTGAAGGAATAAACTGAATGTAGGTTATGCCTAATAACTCTCTGTTCCTTTTCTTCTTTCTCTCTCACTTTCTGTCTTTTCCATCTGGCTTTGCCTCTGTCTTCTACTCGTGGCCTGTTTCTCCTTCTATTTGTATTCATCTTCAGGTACTGCTCCTCTCCTTCTCTCTCCTCCTTTCCCCCAGTCTTCAGCCAGACCCTAACAGCCAGCTCAGCCAGGGAGAGTACACAGAAGCTAAAGGTCTGTAAGCGAACACACACGAACACACACACACACACACACAAACAC
Organism: Monocentris japonica; assembly: GCA_900323365.1. Lineage (NCBI taxonomy): Eukaryota > Metazoa > Chordata > Actinopteri > Trachichthyiformes > Monocentridae > Monocentris > Monocentris japonica. Next base: position 2,979 of record OOFE01021635.1, on the reverse strand, counting down.
ACACAAACACACATTTTAACTCATCTCCATGCTTCTCTGACCCTCAGTGGCGTCCCGCTCCCTGAAATCGGTGGTGGAAGTGGGGGAAATCACTCCGCCCATCCTCTCAGTGTCCAGGGGGCTGGAGGCCCTGTCCAGCCTGATGGAGAAACTCTGCTCTGGGACCGATCTCCCTAACACAGACTTCCTATCGTCCCACTACCATGATCACAGCCGCAAGAGCAGTCACTGACTTCTTTGGGCCCCCTAGAGGGAACAAGTAGCAAGGCAGTGTAGGCTTGCTTGTAGGCATAGCATCCACATGAGATGTTTGATTACTCTTCAACGTCCGTATCTCATAGGTGCACAGCAAAGACTGAGACATTATGGGATGTCTGTCATTCCATCCCACCACACAGATATAATAGTTGACAGATTATTCTACCTGAATTTAATGTACTTTCAAGAACTTTACAAAACATTGTTCGCTCAGATGGAGATCATTGTGGAGCTCATCCACACATGTAATTCTCCATTTTACTGTTGAAAAGCTGAACCTCAGGCCCCTAGTGGGGTCATGTATTATACTGCTGATGTATTATAGCGACTTACTTGGCCTATCTCTGGCTACTGAACAATGCAGATGTATATTCATTGTTGTACTTTCTTATTTAATTTTAATTTACGTGTAAGAAAACATAGTAAAGTATGATTTGAAAGACATTTCACCATATGTCTATGCAGTACTGACACGCACCAGAGAATAAAATGGTTTTGACTATAAAGGTTTCAAACCAGTTAATTAAATTTGGAAGGACTTGATATTACATTTGTGAAAAGTATCCTTTATTTGCTGGTCCTAGATCAATGTGAATAACAGGACACAGTGGTTTTTGTACACAGGCAATCAGACTCAAATATTGCAAAGCTCCTGGCAGTCAATGCATGGCAGGGAATTACTGAAATTGCCTTCTGCTGCTGTGAGTCCATCCATAAAATGACTAGTCTGTGTACTGAGGGGATCGCACACATGAATTTTTACTGTAGGTCTCTGTCAAAACCTAGCTCGTAAAATGGCATAAACCATGCCTAAAATGATTTGTTGGTGCACATCTACTTGAAAACACACTCAACGGTAAAACAAAAAAGTACAAGACAAGAACAGAAAGAGATGATAAGAATAGTTAGCTATTATCCATACATTGACCAGTGTACTGTATGTATGCAAAAGCAACAAACAAAGCAATGTCTTGCCAACTAAAGAATGGAGGAACTTTAAGGTCACCATGCCCATTTGTTAAGAACCAATGCTGTGATCTGGCTGACCTTCAGGCAGAGAAAATAGCCTTTCTAATTTGTGTCTTGTGTAAAACGTGATTTGCTCTCTCCACCGTAATAAGGTGTGCCCAGCTTAAGCCAGTCTCGCCAGATGCCCCTTAAATGCGTGTGTCAGCTTCTCACCTCATAGGTTGATATAATACTGGACCACAGGACACACAAAGTTTACTAAAGGGATAACATCCATATTGAAAGTGTTGACTTTGTTCAAGCTATTGATTCTACAAGAAATAATGAGGTGGAAGGAGCTAAACAACTGGGATTCAGGAGTGTGTTGTGGTGGTCCACTAAAGCATTATAAATGCAGGTAGAATTTCAATTAAAATATAAATCATATCAGTTACCTGAACCAAGTGTAAGTGGGTCACAGGAGACAAAGCAAACTGAATTCAGATTTCCCTTCAAGCTTAATTTGTCAATTTGTGTTTTCCATTATGCCAATCATAAGCATCCATCTTTTCAATATTGGGAGAGAAGTGAGGACAATCTACAATTACGATGTGATTGTGGTGTAACTTATAGATGCTGATGTCCTAGAATAGAAGTGATGAGGAAGTTTTCACTTCAGTGTTTAACATTTTCAAACCCTTTAAACTGTTCATTTTCCATCACATTTGAATTTCTCATCAGATCATTGCTTGTATGAGGAGCTTTGTCACAAACAAGATTGATCTCTCCAACTCCACACGTCACCGTTTTGAGGCAAGGCTTCTGTTAGAGTTACTGATTGTGTCTCTGTTGCTCTCTGCCTATCAATACTGCTATGTATTATGCATTGCAGCGATGGGGAGGGAAATATATCAGAATTTCAATTCAAGATACTGTCCAAGATATTTCTCTACCAAAGACTGAAAAAAGAGCCCACTCAATATCTTTGGTCAGCATCTGAATAATTCACTGTATGCTGAAGCCTCTTATAGAGCTCAGACTCTGGTTAAGATAATGCATTTTATTGCAAGGTGATTGTGAGTTGAGACAAGTGCCTGATTCAGAAGAGTGAGAATCATTAATTAAGGTCTGGAACCACCCTGGAAGAAAATCTCCATGAAACGATTCTGCATGTATAAGTGTGTTAATAGTCTGTGGCTGTTACCTCTGCTCTTCATAATGGAAAGCATCTCTACCTGCTTATATAAACAACTATGTGGTGTTCTCAGTACACAGTTCTAATTCTCTGAGAATGTCATAAAATGAATGACCTTTGACCCCTCGCATTGTAAGAGCTTTTTGTGCTGGCCTGCAAAAAGAAGCACTTGATGGAAGAGCTGAGGCACTTGCCAAGTTTGGGTGCTGCTTCAATCTCAGGAAAGTCGGAGGCAATGAGGTTCTGCTGCATGGGATTACAGATTCATTACTGTCTCCGCCCATTTCTCAAACACACAAGGTAGGGTATCAAATGAACACCAAACGGTGACCTATTAGAGAATGCAAATCAGAAACACATCTTCCTCTTTCGCTCCTCTCCCTTTCAGAGAGTAAAAGGGGCTTGAAAGCATCCCCTTTGTCATTCCTCTGATGTGCATCGTTTCAGATCGCAAACTTAGGCCTAAGGAAACCGTTCTCAAAATATCCGCCTGTGTTTCCGATTTACCTTCACACCATATAAATATATTTGCGCACACACAGGAAATAATTAGTTTAACCCCACCAATATAACACCGA
>OOFE01021631.1:0-10627 GCA_900323365.1 Monocentris japonica | reverse complement strand
ACCCTGACCCTTCCTCTTAGCACCTGCTTAATTGTTTCACTTGTCTTAGCATTTGCTTATATGCTTCACTTATTTGTCTTAGCTCTTTATTTTGCTTCACTTATTTGTCATTTGTTTAAATAAAAAGTAGGTAGCGAACTTATTGCACTTTTACCTTAGCACTGGTTATGCTCTTAGATGCTTGTTTTAGGAAGGAAATGCACTCATAATTTCTGGTGACTAGTAGTTTTTTGCCTACCTATGTTGAATGCACTTACTGTAAGTCGCTTTGGATAAAAGCGTCTGCTAAATGCCTGTAATGTAATGTAATGTAATGTAAAGGTAACCCTGTGGTCATAGATACTTGTACCCAAAGATGGAGTCTTAAAGAGAAACACAACCAAGGACTGGGGGTAATGCAGTATAGATGTTTCCATTCATTAGGGAACCACATTGAGCATAACCAAAAAAGAACTTCTGTTACCTGGATGCCAACTTCTACGCGAAGCTGGTTCTGTTAAGAAATTCAAAATAAATGTTTAAAGACATTACCTGGAGTTTATACTCCGTAATAACTCGCCTAGGTTGCCAATAATAATAATACGTTATGAAAGAATGGTAAAGTGTGCCGGAGCTCTGACCAAGCATGGCTACTCGGTCTCTTGCATCACCGGAAGTCTCTTTCTTTCTTTTTTTGATGAATGTTATGTTTTGCAACATTTAGAAAGCTTGCAAAAAAATTGCTTGACATTTGGATGGATACATGGCCAACTGATGTGAAAGAGATTAACAATTGTAGTCATTCCAGTCACTGTAGGCATTCTTCATTCTGCTGCATCATGCTTTAGCCTGCCAGTGTAGACAACAGCTTCAGGTTCTATTAATGTGTTCCGGTGGTTAGATCAATGGTTGTGGTTCCGGTTGTTTTGCCGATATATCAGGCTGATACTGGCCTTTTATTAAAAATGGGATATGATCCACTCAGTGTTGTCCGACCTAATATGAAGGATACGATGCAGTTTGTTTGGTCACATATTTATTATAGAATTGATCGATGCTACATTGGTTGTCTATAGGAGGCCCTATAGGAGGTCACATTCAGATTGGATTCTGAACAAGTATGCCAGAATATGGTCTTAGTCTTAGTATCCTGGGTCTACTACAATACTGGTAATATTGGTAAATCATTTCTGCTGTCAGCAGCTTTCATCCAAAATTTAAAAAAATATTTCATTCATATGGTTAGCTTGTCTGACCATCCATTGATATCATGCTGCTTATATTTTTCTATATTGTAGGTTGAAAGCTCGATATGACCCTCAGTGAGTTCAACACTGTAGAGCCAAACACCATTTCATCCAACAGTATGCCTTCTGTAAATGATGTTCCTGACCTGGTGGGACCTGTCTTGACCCAGAGAACAATTAGGGCATCGCTCCAGGGTTACAGCAAAACACATTTTAAAATCAGTGAAATGCCCATTGTGTGTGTGTGTGCACGTACCCATGCAGGTGATTGCTTTCTTCACCCCCTGGCAAGCGGATAAATCTGTTTGGTGCAATCAATACACTGAAACTCAACTATCATTACTAGAGCTTCTAGTCAGCACTTAGGAGAAGAGAAGGCTGAGGGCTATGCTTTTTAACTAGCACTAAACCATAAAATGGGGGGGGTTCTGTGTGACTAGGCATCATGCAATGTGCACAAAAACAGTTTTTCCTGCAAAGCTTGTACAGTGGTTTAACGCTAAATGTATTGTATTTTTGAGACAGTTGCATAGTTACCATAAAACAAACAAGACCATCACCAAGAAGATTCGGCGGGAACTTTGCTGGTTTGCTTTATGGCACGAAACAGCTAGCTTATAGAGTTTAGAAGGAGCAAAAGGCCAGCGGCAAAATAATTTCCAACATGTTTATCCTCTTCAGTAAAGCCAAGAACACCAGGGAGGGGGGACAGGAAGCAAAAAGGTTTATGGGAAATATAGTCTTAATTTGGAGAAACACTAGCATTAACGACACCACTGGCGTGAGATAAAGGCTACCAATCATCTTGATCATTGTCTCATTTATTTGCAGGGATTGTATCAAAGTATCACAATTAAAATTGACACTGATATATTGATGTTTAAAAATGCTACATGTAGCACCTTTAAAAATACAGAGATTAGTTTGGCCCAGATCTAATTCCTGTGGGTTGGACAGAAAGTCGACTATGAGTACCATTTACTTGGATACACTTGGATGAGTGCAAACAAAAGCAAAAACCTCTTAGTCAAAATTCAGCTTCTCCCACTGGTTCATCAAGCTTGATTTGTGCTGCCATTACGACGGTGAGAGAACGACATTTATCACTATTACGCTAGAAAACATCTTCATTCAAACGTCTTTATTCATTACTCCTACTTACAAGTTAACATTGTACTCTCTTCCCTCACCATTAAAATAGAATGTGGTATGTTCCAGAAATGTATGAACTCATGAACATATATATGCATAAATATGGTTAGAGAAGTGGGCTTGTCACCAGAAAGTCACTGGTTTGAGTCCCCACACCAGCTGGGAAACTGTGGGTGGGGAAAGTGATTGAATAACATTCTCTCCTCCCTTAACAACTATTGTTGAGGTGCCCTTGAGCAAGGCACTGAACCTCCAACTGCACCAGTAGAGCTGCCTAGTGGCTGAGTATGAATGTGTGGAACTGCTTGTGTACTGTAATTGAAATGTGCATCGGCGTGTTGCAGGAAAACAGCATGGTGCTCAGTCAACTTTCTCTGGATAAATAAAGGTAAAAGGAAAAAAAATAAATCTAATCGAACAGACGTGGAGAGAAGTCAGCGGGGAGTATATATAACGTGTTCTCCAAAAATTCCTCCATCTTGTTTTGGGTCTACATCAAACAGAGAAGAATCTCAGTTGCCTTTAAGGTGAGTTGGAGAGCAGCAGCCACCTGCCAACTGAACCACCAGGCCTCCCTCTGCAGATATAACACACACTCATCGCCGCTGCCGTCTGGACTCCATAGATAACTGTGCTGTGAGCATGGTTTGGAAGTGCGTCTGTGTGTGTGTGTCTTTATTCAAATCAGACACTGATGACTAGTTATGTGTGCATGTGTACTTCTGAGTAGACTGATATACTGGGCCGATATTGTGACATTCAGAAAACTTTGTCACTACAGTTGAAAACTAGCCAGCAGCGAATACTGGCATGTGCACACCAGTGTAAAGGTGCTATGTGTAGCATTTTAGCATCAATAAATCATTACCACATAATTTTTCAGACACAACAAACCAGACCATTGACGAGAAGATTGACAGCCTCTACGCTGCATTTTAAATTGCGTGCCAGATACTGGCAGGAAATCTGCTGGATTGCTTTACAGCACAAAGGGAAATTGATTTGCAGAATAAAATAGGAACCGTTTTCACTTTGCAAATAACACTTTATTCCAGGATTCCATCCTTCCCAATATGTCCATGTGTTTATCCCTGCCTCTGTCTTTCGCTAACACATTTGCACTTCCGCGCTGAACGCTTATCAGCTGTGGTGCACTTGGTGCCAACAGAGTGCTCGACGTTGGACTCGTCCGTTGCAATCAGCCGCGTGGCCCCACTCGGCTTTAAAGACGGGGTGAGGACGTAGGCTACCATTAGCTAAACAGTGATCAGCAATCAGCAGCCTCTCCACTCTATGGTGGTTAGCAGCGGAATATACACACACAGACACACAAATTCAGTGCTGCTTGTTTGAGTGCAGCACATTTTCATAGTACCAAAGTTTATTCAAGCCTATAGATGCAAAGGCATGGTTTACCTGCAACTCAGCAGTTGCAATCACATCAAAATAATTGCTGTTCCTTGTAATATGCAACTGCAATTTCATTGTGTTTTCCAATACATTGTGTTGCAGGAACCAGGATACAGCCTCATTGTTGCTTTCTCTTATAAAATATGCTTAAAATCAACTGGGAGTGTTCAGTGAAATTGTTCTCAATAACCAGGTAGGCAGAAATGCTGCCTTCAAGTGCTTCGTCATAAGCTCATACTTTCCAAGGTCAGAAGTCGTAAATACCACTTGTCGGTGCATTCAAGTGCTTTCGGTCAGAAGTAATAACAAAACAGAGCCTGTGACAAAAGCATTTTTTCGGTGGCTGTTTTATTCGTGCGACTGCCACCGAAAAGGCAAAAATGCAGGTATGTAATTGATGCATTAATTAATTTAGCAGTTTAAAGTCAGTGTGTATTACACATTGATGCATCCTTTGTAGCAATTCAAATCTAGGCTAAACACTATTTGCAGCAACTTCTAAGTATGCACAAAAAGTGAACATTTAGTCTCCATCTTTGTCTCTGAGCCTCGTTGCTGTGGTGTTTCTGCACTGCTCTTCCCAGAGGTCAACTGTCAATCAAACAGTGTGTCCAGTACTGTGACATCATTTTCCTTGGATTTTCTGTTGATGTACTTTGAGTTTCTGTAGGTGGCGCTCTCTTCTTTGTCTGTTCAGCCACGGTGGCTAGCGCTGCTCATGGTTATAAAACGGTTATAAAAACCCAACAAAGCCTCCTTCAGCAATGTTTTGTTCCAATTCACCATGGAGTCATTTTGAGCCTTTTTTTTTTTTTTTTAACAGTAACATCAGTAGCCCACCTCAATTAGTATCCCACAGGCTATGTGGCAAAGCATAAAGCAACTTGTTTTAATCAGCTCACGGTGGGATAGTGAGTGAAAGGATGATTTTCTGATGGCTGCGTGGGGCGCTGACAAAAACACAATCCCGGATCTCACCTACCGAGGTTAGGTCCAGCCCGATGCAGCGTCCTGGCTTCTCTTTACACCTGTCACCATCACCCTATTAATTATTTCATTTCACCGTTAATAAAGTGTAGTTAGAAGGCACGGCTGGACGTCCATATTGGAACAATAAAAGTACAGGGATTTTCTTTTTATTTCTCAATGAGAGATGCCGGTGTGTCTCGTGGACTTTTGAAATGAAAAGCTCTGGGGTGTTGACTCAAAATAGTGAGGTTATTTTGCTGGGGGAAAATGCTAATGTTGTTGAGACCATTTAAGAGAGTATAGAAAGGTTTTGTGACTTGTGGTAAAAAAACAAAACAAAAAAAAACAACTCCTAGGCAGTCAGGAAATGGACTATTTCTATTCAAAACCTAATTATTTGAATGAAAATCATTGTTTCTGTCTGCATGTAATTCACAGGCAATCTCATTACATCTCATACCTGACACCTAAATTTATTCTGTTTAATTAAAGCATCTAAGTGAGGGAAAATGACTTAACATAATAGTATTGATTTGATTTTCTGATTGACTGATTGATTGGCTGAAATGATCGTGACATGCACACACACACACATACAGGCACATACACACACACACACACACGCACCTGAAAACTGAGACAAAAGGCAATGGCCTGGGGAATGTAAATACCACATCATTAATTAGCAAAGGCACTAAAAACAACAAGGCTGGCCAAATTAGCCAGCAGCACTGCAGTAGCAGACCTCCAACACATTAGACGAAAAAAAAAAAAATAGGATTAAAGACAAAGCGGAAAGCAAACATTCAAGGGAAAGCAAAGTATGTAAAAACACAAGGTCATTCATTCCTTCAGTATCAAGGTAACAGTATACATGAGGGATGCAGGCCAATCAGGAACAAACATGGCACCTTGTTTTGATAGGCCAGTCCATCTCAATACTGCATTCCAGCAGTGTTGAGATGCATCATTCCCCCAAGATTCGCCAAAATCCCATTAGTGGTGTTTGAGATATTGCTTGTGTTGGAAGGACAAACGAACGAACAAACGAACACAAACAGTCCGAGACTGAGCCACAGTCCTAATACAATACAATAACCATATCGGGGTCGATAGCAAGTCGACCAATGAAATGCTGTGGATAAAGGTCTCTGAGTCTTTCAAGGGCATAGCTTGAAAAGTGCTTCACAACAATCCTGAATCACACAATCAAAGGGATTCAAAAGTACACCAGGTAAAAATGAACACAAATACGTCAATTGTCATTTCCCTTACTATAAGGAACTTTTTCTACTTGAGAAAAAATAATAATATTTCTGTGTTCGATTGGACCTGAAACCCAACCAAGGAGATGACTTTCAGAGTGACCCGTTTGTAGGAGGCCGGTATCGACTGGCTCTCACCGAGCGGAAGATGTAGACGATGATGTAAGACCTGATGCAGCTCCAAAACTGTTCAGATGAAGATAAAGAAACTACTAATTGGACAGCAGTGCTCCTCCGCCATCTCTCCAATGGTGTTTGGTTTTTGATGCATCTTGAAGAACTAAAGAAGCACAAAAACATAGATATGTACTGCTTGGCTCAACTCACAAGTGATGTTGTGGATTTGCAAGCTATGACAAGAGGTGAGTTATTGATTGGTCATAGGTTTGTGTAAAAATGTGTTGTGGACATGAATTATGTGAAGATTACTTTCTTCCACCACAAATTGGATTATGTGACAATAGCACAAATTGGACATTTTCCTCATGAGCCCAAGCCATCCCCCAGGGCATATTACATTCATTATACTGTGTGCATTCTTATATTTTACCATTGACAGACATGGGGAAAAGAAGACTCAAAGAGAAACTAAAGAACTAAAACAATTTGGTTAGGGTTAGGGTAAGGTTTTGGTCATAGTTAAAAAAAAACTTGAAAATCATTGCATGAGTCTGGACTTTAACCCACCTCGTTAGAGCTGAAGATAAATGTGTCCACCCATCCACCTCCCCCGACCTCCACACCCTTACTTTCCTCATGTCAAACTACTTCCTGTTTCAAGTCGTGTCATATTCTCTCACTTTCTCACATCCATTTCATGAAAAGTCGCGAGGCTGGACTGACCAGTGTTGTGCAAACCAGTGGTTCTCAATCACGTTGAGGCTCGAGAGCCTGCAGGTTTTCACTCATTACCACACCTTCAACCAGAGAGGAGGAACTAACTGAGTGAAATCAGCTGGTGTGGTGTTTGGTTATGAATGAAAACCCTGCAGATTCTTGAGCCTCAGTAGCGCATGGTTGAAACCCACTGGTTTAGCAGAAGCATCGGCATGTTACTCTTTGGCTCATCTTCCGTTCGACCTAACTCTTTCTCCACAGGCAACAAAACATCCAACAACGTAGCTTTGTTGTGATGATTTTGGAACGGTAAACGCCTAGGAAATGCTGGCTAACTCTGCGTACAATATACAATATACGTTGGATAAAAGCTGACAGCTATTGATTCCAACACAAGTGTACACTCTTCCCGCTGAGTGCGTTGATGCTGATGCTCATCATCTAGGAACTTGCTGTCAGATCAAAGCCCCGGCCTGACCGGAACAAAGGAACCGTTTATCCAAATCTTGTTCCTTCTTATATTTTTGACTTGTTTTTCTTCTGTTAAATGTTGCACCATCAGAAAGCAAATTCCTTGTATGTGTAAACTTACTTGGCAATAAACCCCCATTCTGATTCTGATTCTGATACTGATAAAATGGATGCTACTGTACTTGCTTGCCCTTTGGAATTATGGATTATATAAAGCACACCGACAAGGACGCACATCAGGCTGTAGACGCTGAACAAAGGGTAAGGCAGGGCTGGATTAAAGTTGGACCGGCAACAGCAGTACTTTTCTTTAACGTCCACGGTTTGTGGAACTGCCTCCCCAAAATCCATTCTGCAAAGCTACTAGGAAGTGGGAATATTACTTTGGGGCAAAATGAGTGGCCAGTATTAACATAGTATCAGAGTTATTCCGTCCTGCATCGAGGACCGCAATGGAAATGCATGTTTTTAAGTAACACTTTCTTGTGCTGTCCTCTGGGGTCCATTATGCACGACCTGCTTTTTGTGTTTTTTTCCCAAGTCGAATCAAATCCCAATCTGCCCCACTGGGTTAGTGCTATTAGTGTGCCACCATGGGGTTTCTCAAGACAAATCAAACGTTACTCATCTGGGCCGATGGGTTCAGCAGTGCATGCCGGACGAGGCATTCATCCATACGCCCAGATCAATAGTCCTCCTCCCCAGTAAGAGACAGAACAGCCATCTTTTTGCTTTCACACTTCCGAGCCTCAGATTTTACACCTCCAGATGGGAACGTCGACATGTGACTAGACTTCGGGGCATCAGTCGAACTGAAACGTCTCGTTTCGGTCCTTGTGTGAGACACTTGGCATTTTGATTGCAGGGAGTGCTTTTCCGGATATATGCCGCGGAGCCAGAAAAGCAGATTTGGTGCAGGTTTGTTGTATGAAAACAGATGATAGCACCTTGCCAGCATCATGTGACAAGCGCTGCGGTCCAAGTCGATTGGAAGGTTTTGATGGGTAGTAAATTAAAATGCCAGGCATGTCTTCGGTGATTATGGGGTGTCTGAAAAATGTGTTATGAAATATGCAGGTGGCATTTGGCACATTAAAGACTGCATCCTTTACAAATGCCTGTTTGTGTTTGTGTGTGAATCTGTGTGTGTGCATGCGCGACTACATACATTTCTGCATACATACACGCTACTACATTGGAGTGTCCAGTGTATTTCCAAATGTGTGCATGAATACAGGCAACAATGCACATTGTCACTTTTTCTGTACACGTGGGAGGTTTTGATGAAGGTTTTGATTTCCAAATCTGCACATTCAGTTATCTTTGATTTGCAAATGTAACATATTTGATAAGGTGAATCATTTTTTTTACAACACTTTCCGTTCATATGCCTGACCTTCTGCAGACCTGCTAATGTCAATACTTTGCACGCCTTGCACATCCTGCACATATGATGTAAATTCCCATACTGTTCATTCTTCATATTCTCAGATCCTCCTTATTGATATTGAACATGCCTTAGTGTTGAAATTGTTGGCCGTATTATGTTTAAATACCCTCCTATGGTAGTTCTATTCTATTTCTTTGCACGGTATCCTATTACTTTACCTATTGCTCCTGCAACAAACTACCTTCATTAAAATTGTATCTTATCTTATGTTCATGCTGGGTTTTATGTTTAATCTGGGTCCCAAGCAAAGAGACAAATAGAATGGTTTCATCATAGGTTTGGGAGGAGAGAGAGAGAGAGGGAGAGAGAGAGACCCACTGATCACCAAGCAGTTCAGAGATCAATACTACCCCATCCTTCAACTCCTGCATAGCCGATGGCATGCAAACGTACAGCCCCCCCCAGAGGAAATCAAACCGGTGTATGTTTGTGCGCTTGTGTCAAGCTAATTGTGTTTGAGGGGGAGAGAGAGTGTGTGTGTGCATGTCCAGTGGGAAAGTGTATGATAGACAAGGTGAATGGGCAAATCGGTGTCCGGAACTCACTTTCCAGCTTGTACGTTTTGGAGCAACAACTTCCCACCCCTACTTCCAATCCCCTCCCAACCCTCCATATTTTTAACTGTTCAATGATGGAGAGAGGTGCTACAAGCGGGTGACTGGCATCAAAAAGCAAATACAAAGCAGTATTATTATTATAGTATTTTGCATCATCACATATTACCTCTTGAATAGACGTTTCTATGGAGGATTATTTCACCCAGAATTAAAATAGAATTTAATGCAATGTAATTTACATGTAATTTACTCTAGTAACTATTGTACCAAAATAAAATGAAAATTGAAAAAGGGAAATTGATTTTTTTTTTTTAAACTAACGTTAAGACTTATGGTACTAGTTACTGGTTATGCTCTTAGATGCTTGTTTAGGAAATGCACTTACGATTTCTGATGACTAGTAGTTCTCTTGCTTACCTACGTTGAATGCACTTATTGTAAGTCGCTTTGGATAAAAGCGTCTGCTAAATGACTAATGTATTGTACTGTAATTGTTTATTAAGCTAAATGAGGTTATAGTTTTATCTGTCATAATACGCTCTTGATTTATGCTTCAATAACCGTTACCTTTTAAACTAGTGGAGAGCAGAGTAACACCCTGAATCAATTATGCCTCCTCCAAAATCACTGCAATCTACTTTATGACATGTTTCCGTCTTATGGTAAATTTATGGATAGACATACAGTGGGGTCCAAAAGTCTGAGTCCACTACCAATAACTTTTTTGTTTCATCATTTATCAAAAACTAATACAACTTTTAGTCAAATGATATTTCTCACATAGAGAACCATAGTAATTTAGTCAATATCAGGTATTAGTTGTTAAAAGACCAAAACAATTCACAATGTGTATTAGGAGCATACATGTGTTAATTATTGAAAAATGAATTATGTCAATCATTTTAGTCAAATGATTTCAGTTTCACAAAATGTCCCTTTTACTCCGCCCATTCATTTTCAGCTCTGCTTCTTGACTGAAGTGGATTTAAGAGGTGAAATCAATAAGGGATCATAGCTTTCGTCTGGATTCACTCACTCTAGTTCATGGGGAAAGCATGTAGTCCTAATATTTTATACATGTACATTGTTTACTAAAAGTAATCTGCTGATTTGCCAGTGAAGAGGTGGTATTTTGGTGGTATTATTTATTGGTAATAAACTTTTATGTAGTCTGTATACGCTGCTTGCCCAAACTCAGCATCTATTGAAGCCCAACCATCCTGGTAGGGGGATCCCTCTCTGAGTAGTCCCTCCCAAGGTTTCTTCCATTTTTTTCCTAAAAGGTTTTGT
>OOFE01021626.1:0-19365 GCA_900323365.1 Monocentris japonica | reverse complement strand
CCCCCTCATAACTCTTGGTTGGAATGGTTTTCTCTGATTACATCTGTACTGATCCACTTGCTTTTGGAGGGGGTATATCTGCTGTCATGCTTCACTTTCTCTCTCCTTCTCCCTCTGTCTTTTGTTGTACTTCCTGTCTCTCTAGCTATCTAAGTGATCTGGATCGAATTGCCGAACCGTCCTATCTACCAACCCAACAGGACGTGCTTAGGGTTCGAATCCCAACCACTGGGATCATAGAGTACCCTTTCGACTTGCAAAGCATCATTTTCAGGTAGAAGATGAAGTACACTACTTTGACTAACACCCCCACCCCCTTCCCAATTTGTGTACCCCACATTAAAAAATCCAGACGGCCGCCTCTATGTATGATTAAAGTGGGGTGGGTAGGCGACGTTATTCACGATTTAGCAAGCCTAGTAGCTCATATTTTTTCAAGCAGTAGTCTCTCAATCTAGTATAAGCTAATGGCATTGCAACATTAGCTGACTATTATACTTCCACCTGATTATTGAGGCGACAATTTCAAACTGTCCCTCCTTTCAGTTTGTTTGCGCAGACACACTTTACTCGAAGGAGCACAGATGTGCTGTGTAATAGGTACAATGAATGATGGTCATTGTAGTTCAGTGACATGCTTTCAGCACTTGGCAGCAGCTTCATGCATTACAGCACCTGAAATAATCCAAAAACAAAAAGATTACTTGACTGGCTGTTATTTTACCTGGGCAGGCTGTCCAATTATTGAAATTGTATGGGAAACACTGTGAAGTCTACATGTTTGGACATCACAATGCACACAGAAAAGGCACCATTTGTGACATAACCGGCCTTGCTACGTTTCTGTGTAGCCTTGAAAGATAGTCAAGATTTGACACAGAGAGAAGCTGAGGATTTGCCACCAGTGCGCAGAGCAGCCTCACTTCCCCCTCCTGTGGAAAGAGAGAAGATGAGGAGATAGAGATGGAGCCAGGGAACAAGAACGATTACAAAAGAGTGCAAATCGATAGGAAGCCATCATGTCAGCCCCCTCCTACGCTTGGCAGGGCTAGAAATAACTCTGTTAGCAATGAGGTTGCACTGAAGAGGTTCCCAGCACTCCTGCTGCAGCTAGCCGATAGGCTCTGCTCTGCTCAGCTGCTGGTGGTGAATCACTTCATGCTCTAAGGACATCCAATTGTATTATGGACTGAAAATAAAAACTGTATGGTAAGAAACGGTTCTGAATCTGAGACATAAATACCTGCCAAGTTGAGGTCTCTGATTTAGTGATTTTGAAAACTTGTGATCTTCTTCCCCCAGTGTGAATTAACATGCAAAATGGGCTCTAATTAAAATTGGAGACTATGCAGGTTAAGACGTTTCCCAGCCCTCAACTAACATATAGTAACAGGCATATGTGGAAGTGTACTGCTTCTGCTTGCAGTTGACAGGGCAGTAGCTGCAACAAGGCAGCCATTCATAGACAAACATCTCCATTAGGCTTGCTTCCCTCTCTTTTAATTGGCTTTTGAAATCATAGAAAATGTCATTTCTTTGGGCTCATCCAGCATAGGAGAGCTTATCGTGCTAAGTAGGTCACTCATCCTTGCTACAGGAAAAAAGGAGGTCGCCTGATGTGAAGGAGTGTTATTTTAGGCAGGCTCTCCTGGAGGACCCCATTTATCAATGCCTTCCCTCCTTCTGGCAGACTCACTGGCTCAGTTCACCTTTATGATTTGCGATCCAAGTTTCACTGTGTAGCAATCGGATGATATTAGGCATTAAGGGAAATCAAATATAGAAGCGAGTCTGATTTAACTGATTAGTACAGTCAGTGTTGGTTACAGAATGCGTCTCATTCATCTTCTGAATTGGTAATCACCATGACTGTTTAGTTACCTGATCTATGAGGAAGAATCACAGCCGGCAAAAAGGACTGATCAGAAGAGGTGACCTCGACCCTCTCTGCCCCTCTCCCACACTCATCTCCTTTCGCTGCATTAGCTTCTTCAGTCTCTTCATTTCTCTCCTCTGCCTTTCTTTTTTTCCCTTTCAGACATTGTAACAGACCAGACAACAGAGTAAACAGAAAAATGGTCCATTCAAGAGTTCATACTTTTCTCTTATCTTTTATCTAAACCACAAAGCCCATAATCCAGCAGAATGCAAACCCACATGCCATGCCCTTGGACAACAGGTCCAGTTTCTCTTCCTGCTCTCCTCAACGTCTCTTTTTTTCCCCTCCCTGCTTCCATTTGTATTCCTTTTCTCATCAGCTGTCTTGCTGCTCCCCTTTCCTTTATTTTCTCCTCCATCCACTGTACTCATCCTCTCCCTGTCTCTTTCTGCTGCTCCTCTTGTGTTCCTTGTGAGTACTATGTAGGTGCTTCCAAGCAGGGGAATATGTTGCAGATTTGCTTGTTGGGCACACCTGCATCCACTTAGTTGAGAATGGAGAGAAGGATGGGACTCTTTGGACACACACATTTACTTCCTTTTTCTTTTAGTTTCTTTGCCCTGTTTGGTTCAACTGGGATAGCGAAGCTTTGCTCTGTACCCTCCTATGATTCTCACAGAATTCTGGGCTCATGTTTTTTTTCTGTTTCTATGCTTGATGCATAAGGGCTGCTTGGCTTGAACTAGACTAGACTCATTAGGTAACATTTAAATGTTAATGAAGTGATCTTGTGTTGTAACTGAATCAGAATACAGTGGCCTTGCAATATATTGATTCACTACCTCTGTTAACAAAGTTTAGTATCATTTGAAAATCAATTATTCAAGTGCAATTGCAAGTTGAATGCCTCTTTGCACTGTCAATTTTTCCACTTGAAATCAGAAGGACAGAAAACGTATTCTGCTCATGAGTTGTCCATTATATCCCTATCCTGATGTGACCCAGATCAATGCTGGTGGCTTGCCCTATAGCCAGTCACACTAGGGATTTTCTCTGATTTAGTCCTTCCTTGATCTGCAAGTTTGGAAGTTACAAGTTTGATTTTGCAAAGGGTAAAAAAGGGACAATGACCCACATGTATGCTTATCTATTTTCCATTAAAGCTAAGGTTAAATATTGAAACAGTGATGTTCAATAAGTCACAAGTGATGCATTTAAAGCTAATAGTGAACTCGCTCTTTTTCGGGGGTTCTCTCTGGTCTTTCTCATGCTGCTCTACTCTGCCGGGTATCTCTCCATCCCATCTTGGTCCAATCAGGATGGTGGATGTGGGTGGTCAGAGGTCAGAGAGGAGGAAGTGGATCCACTGCTTTGAGAACGTCACCTCCATCATGTTCTTGGTGGCGCTCAGCGAGTATGACCAGGTCTTGGTGGAGTCGGACAATGAGGTGAGACACAGAGACACACTTGCTGTACATACAATTGTACCTTACACTGTAATAGTTAGTTTCAACATACTACATTCATACTGAAGCCTCAAGACTTTTATTTGTGTTCTTTTTTGTGATTGTTACCATTGGGTCATCACACCACATTGTGAATCATTTCAATGTAAATACTAATTCCTCTTTTTTGTATTTTGCTGATATCTACTCAATCCTGGATTTTGCAGTTCTTAGAAAATAATTTACCTACTTCACGATTTTGAATTCAGATTATGAAACTGCCTGCTGATACCACTGGCACTCCATGCTATTTGGACAGGGAAATACATTTTCACATGCAAACACTACAGGAGTTGGAGAGTAACCTCACATTCACACTGTGAGCAACTTGGCTGATGTGTGTGTTGCTCTATTCTGACTGTGGGCGCAGCAAGAGGCTCAGATTGCATCTATGTAGTGGTCTCGTGCAGCTGTGAACCCTCAAATGTGTTTTTTGCTGCTTTGGTATTGCCTTTCATAATTTGTTATGTCGTTTTAATGTGTTAACATTGCTAGCTACCAAACGCTAATTAGGTAGCATTGATCGACAAACAGAAAAATCAATGAAGTGATTTCAAGGGCTTTGACCCCACTGATGGATGTAATCGATCGCCAAGCTTTTTTCTTTTTTTTTTTTTTTTTTAAATGTCCCACCACCATGGTGCATGGTAAGCAGGTTATGGTGGCATCTGTGTCTGTCTGAGTGCAGGCACATTCTTGTGAACACAACGGCTGAAGAACAGTACATAACAGAAATGTTGTGTAGGTATCCCCTATAGATGATCTGATTAGATTTTGCAGCACTGTGCTGCGTACATTTGCACATTTAAACTACCCTAACTCCTTAATGCTTGAAGATACCAGCCATGTGTTATGTGAGGACAAACATGTTGACAAAGAAATATTTGCTATTTAATGCATTCATTAGCTTAATGACTTCATCATTATGATATATTAAACACAACTGCTTATGTTTGCTATATCATGGTGATTATGGTGGGGCATTAGGCAGCTCAAGTGCTTCTTGAGTCATTTATTCCTGTAGTCATTCAAATAAAAGTTGTAGATAACTGGGAAGCTTTGAATAGCTGTAATCAATTTCTTGTCCAGTTTGCACGTGCTAAGCAGAACTATTGTTCATGAAACATAAATCACATTGGAAGGCAAACAAGGAAGCACTGAAATCTGATTGTCTGTTGACAGCCGATGACTGCGAAAAGTTTAGCCATGGCCAACTTTTCAGACAAGCTGACAAGCTTGTTGACTGTCCACACATCAGCCAAGTTACCCTGGTTGCTCAGCTCTACAGGAAATGAATGGATATCTGATGACTTGTTGACTTGTAAGATGCTACTTACCCAGCCACATGCACACACAGTCAGCAATCTCACCTATCCTGTCGATCAGTGGCTCAAAAGTCACCACTGAACAGTGAAAATAAGAGAAATATCATTTTACAGTTCACTTAATCTGACGTAACTATCTCTTGGGCTATTTAATGACCATATATTGTATGTTGTGCAGAAGTGTTAGATTAGAAGAAAAAGGGAGTGGAAATTGGAGTAACCTCTCTCTCCCAGAAACACACACACAATAATGTTATTGATGATAGCCCCACAACATACTTGAGTGTAGAGGGCCTCTATTTGTTTACCCCAAAGATGTTTTGTTTGTCCATTTTGTCAGCCCCATCATCCTGACTGTATAGATAGAATTATAGCTAATCTGATCAGTCCCTGCACGTCCTCTGCTCCTCTCCCAACAACAAACCCTCTCTCTGACTTAGTCATATGACAGCAAGGTTTCATGAACTAGGCCCAGCTGCCATCTTGGATCGCTATGTCTGTCAACTTCATGGACAACAGTCTACCAGGGTTCGGATGTTTATCCGGTCATTCCCAACACTTTTTTCACTGTGCATATACTGTGCTGTTTCTGTACTTGGCCAACTCAGGTGTAGTACAGTATCTGCACCATTTGCTTTTTCATTGGAATCCTGAACAGTTGTTCATGCTATATGTTGTAGGACCGATCTCACCAGGGTTGGAACTCAAGGATTTTTGGCATTAGCCAGCTGGGCTAGTAGATTTAAAATTTTAGTAGCCCAGCTTAAACTTTATTAGCCCAATTTTTACATGCCTATTTTTAAATGAAAGGAATTCATTATGGTTTATTTTATTATTTTTTACAGTGGATACAGACTGATAAATAGATATCACATACAACTGAATCTAGTCCTCCTCATCCTCTTCTCCCATAACCTCCAACCCTAATTCTCCCTCTTTGTCCTCACCCTCAGTCTTCCGTGCTATCAAGAGCATTCGGTTTCGTGTCTTATAAACTAGCAGATCGGTATTTCAGTCTGACAAGTGTTGGTTCACTTGCTGCTGCGTGCATGTAACAGGTCATTGGCGTAATCAATTGTCAATCACTCGCTCCTCCGGAGTTGGTTGGTTGTGAGTGGGCAGCTACACAGTCATTGGAAGCAACCTCCCCTCGCACACACACATGCAAAACTCGCCACCTGGACTACTGGACTAAATGTTCAACTCGCTTGAGATAAACAATTCTTGCCACAGGCGAGTGGGCGAGTTAAGTTTCCATCCCTGAAAATCACCCTTAAGTGTCTCATTCCTAATGACCTGAAAGGGTAAATGAATCATGGATCACCACTAACACAAACAAAATATATTATGACCTTACCTGTCAATCCTGCCAGCTGCTACATGCTAAAGGGGACGTTTTTTTCAGTATTTGTTTTTTGGACACAAGCCATTCATTTTTAATGACTGATTACCTTTTCCTTGCCTTTCCCTGCTTGTTTTTTGTTCATCCCTAGGGAGTGTTGTTTCTAAAGACGAGGTCATGCTTGACTATTTTAATGCCGATTCAATGACTATTGCACAGTTGGTCAGATTCACCTGTAGTGTGAAGGGGCTTAAGACTCAAGACTTTGGCCCTCCTGACAACTCCAGTCAGAGGTCGAAAAGATTTCAGACGTGTGATTTTGTCAGGGCCAGTCTGGTCGGCTCGTGTAGTGTGAAGCGGTCCAAGATTCCTCAAGACTGAAATCTGAGAGTGATCCTGGCAACTGTCAGTGGGAGTTCAGCTCAAGGGGGAAGAAAAAGAGCATGAAAGAAGAATGGAAGAGAATTTGCTTTTAACAACTCCCACTCAGATAGTTTACATCAGTAGATTCCCAACTCTACTTTCTCTGCTCTTGATAAGTTGCTATACAATTTTATTTGGAAAAATAAATCTTGTATAAAACA
This sequence comes from Monocentris japonica, assembly GCA_900323365.1. Taxonomy (NCBI): domain Eukaryota; kingdom Metazoa; phylum Chordata; class Actinopteri; order Trachichthyiformes; family Monocentridae; genus Monocentris; species Monocentris japonica. The sequence continues at coordinate 12,730 of OOFE01021626.1, read as the reverse complement.
GAATAAAATGGCAATTCACATAAGTACATAATTACAAATTAAGTAAAGGAAGTCTCATACAAAATTCCTCAACAGTGTTATCCTTGTAATGCCACTTGAAAATACATTTGTAATGTAAATGTAACCTGTAGCTTCTCGACCATGTAGCAAAAAATGATGGAACACTTATTTTGTAATTTTATTTGCAGTGAAGTGTTCTGGACGAATGGGAAAACATTTTTGAATAACAAAATCAGGTAGTGTGTGATGCCGGATCTTTGCCCCGTCAACTAGTTTGGACTGCTTCCTGATGGCACGGCAAGCATTTAATCTGAACCGCCCTTGTCGGCAAGATTTGAACTGTCTTGCCTAGGCTTTAAAAATCTGATCTCGGCTAAACCGCTTTTCTTTTTCGTTAGAACCGTATGGAGGAGAGTAAAGCTCTGTTCAGGACCATCATTACATATCCCTGGTTCCAGAACTCCTCTGTCATCCTCTTCCTCAACAAGAAGGACCTGCTGGAGGAGAAGATCATGTATTCTCACCTCGTCGACTACTTCCCAGAGTTTGACGGTGATTTTATTTTTCTATCATCCCATAAACGTATTGTATAGTCCACCTATCTAAATCGTTACGCAGCCGAAGACCATGCTGTCTTGCTGAGCACTGAACTGAATGCAAATTAATAAATCCTTTCAATGTACATTTAATTAGAACAGTCAACAGTAATAGCAACAAACCTCTTACATTAACATCAGTTGTTAATTGTCTAATGTCTAATCTATCAGCCACTTTGGCAGGAAACCAACCATCTTTGCAGGGTCTTTACCATTCCAAGAATCAAATTGGCTGTTTAATTTCATGCCAGTAAAAGTGGCTGAATTTTACAAACTGCCAGCCATTGTGGCTGCTGGACAAAAGTCAGTGTCCAACCCTGCACACGAGCAGTGATTTTTATATGTATTTTTTTTTTTAAATCTCCCATTATTGTAATTCAATTTAGGAACTTGATACTGTTGTATTGTGGATATAGAGTGACACCATATGGTAAAAATACTGAACTACAACAATATAAACTCAGTCCAGTGTGAAGTGGTTCAATAGACTGATATATATTAAAGATAGAAAAGAAGAAAAGATGCTGATGATGGTCTGCCTTTCCCCAGGTCCCCAGCGGGATGCCCAAGCGGGTCGGGAATTCATCTTGAAGATGTTTGTGGACTTGAACCCAGACAGTGACAAGATCATCTACTCCCATTTTACCTGTGCCACTGACACAGAGAACATCCGCTTTGTGTTCGCAGCCGTCAAAGACACCATCCTGCAGCTCAATCTCAAAGAATATAACTTGGTGTGAAAGATAAATGGAATGATGGAGAAATGGAGAGAGAGACCTGCAGCCCCACACACAGTGCAGAGTCCAATTGTATAAACATACTCACTACACATGCATCAATAACACAGCAGCTCACAGAGATGAGCAGTGCTTGATACATCACCAGACTAACCATCCATGTTCTAACCCTGTTGTACACCTAGCTCCTTGGTTGTTGGGTTGCCCATTTTTAGAAAAAGGATGTGTGTTTTACAAGTTGTAATCATTCTTCCTCTTGCACACACTAGCACTCTCACATATAACACCCTCTCTGGCCACAGTAGGGCCTTGCCCCTCTGTTAGTTCATTATGTACTCTAGGGCTTCTCTCGCTCATCATTTGGCCCTAGGCATGGCTCAGACCTTTGCTTTCCCTGCACTACACTATCAGTACTGCTGGTGTGTTGGAGGTGGGTAGAGGGCCTTGTCTGGTTTCGGTGGCTTGGGTGTGGGTAGAATAAGCTTTGATCAACAAAGGGCTCTCTCCCTTTCTCTTTCTCTAACCCTTGTATGCTCTACACTGCAGCACTGGGCTTGAGGCTCGGCTCCAGACCTTGGACTCTGCCCGTCTGCAAAGGGTTGTGGGTAACTATTATGATGATAGGAATATATAATCAGGTGATGCTGAGGTTCAGTGAGGTACTTGATTCCCCTGGGTGTTCAGTTATGTGTGTGAAGTGTATGTGTGCTTGTTTTTTTTTTTTTTTTTTGTCCCCCTGCACACATCTGCCCCACATCAAGAGTCCACTTGCTCTGTTGAATGTAAATGAAGTTTGCGTGCTGCTCACACAGAGTGAGTGCTACAGAGAGATGACTTGACTTCATGTACTCTGTGTAGACAAAATATATTCAGCAATGTTAAGTTATAGATGTTATGCCTGCAACCACTTTTTGAAGGTCTTGCAATTAAAGTTTCACTCCAGAGGGGCAATGACTATTCAAAAGAGTGGAACCTTTCACAGCCATTAAGGTTTTTACACTACGTTCCTTATCCACTGCCCCTCATTTCCAAATGTTAATATATATACAGTGAAACAAAAAAAAAGAGGCAGCACTATTTACATATATCTTGATATTTGTTGTCCTTGTAATTCTGTATTACTTTGCCAAATCTTAACAAGTATTTTTGTCTGTAAATATATTTACGTTGCCAGTATCCAGCTCATCCCTTAAATGGTTCAGATATGAACAAACCCAATTTGGGAATGGGGTGATCCATTAACAGCCAAAATAATTTAATTGTGAGTTTTCTCAGATATTTTGAAAATGTTGGCTCATTAATTGTGGCATAAAAACTCAGTTTGTGTGCCATTTGTTCTGGACAGTTGTCTGAATTAATCACAAATGTATTAGTACTGTGATTTCTTTCTTTTCTTTTGTTTTGATGGTGAGAAAAACCTTCATGTGCACAATGTGTGGTTGACAAAACAAGAATAGTACAGAGCAATAGTTAGTTGAAAGAAAAAAAGCTTTCGTGCTGCCAGTTAAGTCGCAAGTTGGTCTTCATCATCCAAATGGCTTCTCTCTGTAATCAACTTAATTTTGCCATATTATTCAGCTAACCTTTGATTAACTAGTAGATGGCAAGAGAGTAAATAGTTCTTTTTTGTATGTCTAATTTATGGACCAGATCTACATATTGTTGATAACATGAGACTCTTTCTCCCTGCTTTTAAGCTAGAAGTGTTTCCAACTGGGAGATGGCAAGAGATTTTGTACTGCTGTAAAAAATCAAACTATTTTATGGACAAGTGTTCTATCTTTCTAATGATACTTCATATATTCAATTGTTGCAATTCTGTTCTGAAATGCTTGACAATGGAAAGCTTTGTTTCCGTTTCAGGTTTGCGCTTTATGCAAATAGGAAATTGAAAACATACAAAAAAAAGTCAGTGGTTGAATATTTACTGTTCAATGACGCTTGTGTTTTTGTAATTTGTAAGGATATCTGTATTGGTTCCAATCCCATATCTTGTCTCTTGCCTGATAGATAATTCCATAAAGCTGATCATTCTGTTGATAGATGGCTATTTTTGTCTTCACAATGTAATTCAGGTGAGTTTTCATAACTTTTTCATCACAAGGGCTACTACTAGCAACGTTGACAGAATGAAAGGACTCTATGGATGACATAGAGCAAAAGGTGCAATTAATTAACGAATGGGGCTATGAATTGGAAAGTAGGTTGGTGGGAGTGTGTTGGCATCCCGTTCAGGGTGACGTCCGCAGGATTAGTGAGGGAGGAATGCAGCAGTCCACAGATGCCTATGACATTCCTGAGGGAATTTCCACTGGCTGGTTGGCTTATTTGTTCACTCTTTTCGCCTTTTGAGGAGAATAGCTAAATGTTAAAGACGTGGGCCATCCCAAGGTACCATAGCACATCTTTAGTGCCCTAGCTGCCACCACTTAGCCATCCTTTTGCTCCTCTTTACGTGTGTGTGTGTTATGTGTGTATGCATGAGTTGTATCTATCTCTTCTTGGTAGTGTTTCCATGTTTGACTTTGCCAGTGTTGGAGTCAGACTAAAAGGTCTATTTGGTACTAGAGGACTTTTAGTGCACATGGAAAGACCTGGCAGGGTCAGATTAAACATCAGAGGAATTCTTTTAGACCTTTCATACCTATTCTGCATATCTTATCTTGGGTATGAAGGCAGGTTTGCTTGTGATTGTTCTACAAGAAAACAACGTGATCTGTTCAGTTTTAGGGGAATTTGTGTTTACAATGTATATTGAGTGAGCAGACAAGGGATTATTTACCCACGATCTGAGTCACATGCACCCAGTCCAAGTATTCTTAGCACCTTTTGTGCCGATGTGTACATTGTGCAGGGTAAGCTGTTATCTTTGCTGAAAGATCCAGCTCCATCCATTATAAAGTAAACACATGAACCTTTTGAACATTTGTGTATTTGTGCATTATGAAACACGTTTCATGAAGGAGACAAGTATTGCAACTTTCTGTTAATAAAGTGCCACAATGTTGTCAAGAGTTGAAACAATATTGGGGTCTTTTAAAGCCTGGTCTTTGACTAGCCAAATTTACATTGGCTGCGATCTTGTTTGGTTGGCAGTTTGTATTGGTAAAGGGTTCATCTTTGGTGCTTCACCCAACATTTAAAGGCCTTTCTCAGCCAGCTCCTCTCTCAGACTGGTCAGTACTTCACACATCCCATAGAACAAAACAAATGCTAACTATTCTCCTGCACCACAAGTCAGCAGACTTTCCAGTTTGAAATCCTGATTAGATGTGCTCTGGTGGTGTGGATGAACGAACTGACAGCCTTTAGTTGAGTTTGGCAAGTTGTCAGGAGTACAGTGTTTGCCTCACGACCTGGATAGCATGACGATGATGATGTCTGCTGTGGTACTATAATTCTCAACCAACTTGGCAGCTTGTTTTTGTAATGGTCTCAGCAGTTATATGTTAATGCTGCTTGGCGATCAAGAAGCACACCCCATTCCCCTTTTTGAGCTGTGGTTCAGGGTAGGTTTAAGATCTACAGAGATGGTGCAGGGATTCTCCATATTCTGATCCTCAGTAAGTGACTCCTCTTATCTTTGGTTCCTTTAGGTAAAAGCAAAAAACAAACAAAAAAAACGTATTCTCATGTAGATGACTTGTAGTCCAGTAAATAGAGCTTCATGGACTGTTGTGAGGATGGCAAATTAAATTGTTATGGTTCCCACTCCAGGGTGGTATGATGTGTTATGGACATGCTGCCAAAGTTTCCAGTGCAACCAGTGTTTGCATACTCTAAGAACCCTGTTGGATTAGTTTTCACCACACTATGACCTGTTGACAATATGTGGATTTCATGCCTTGTCTGGTTAGCACACTAACTGAGCTTTAAAGGAGAAACACTGTCAACACTAGAACTAGCACAGCAGAAATTGTCAGATGGATACACTACCAATGATCATAGAGCCTAGTTAGTTGAAATCCTTTCAATTAACTTGTTTGCTTTAGTCTGCATGGAATGCAAGTTGGAAAAAGTTTCATAGGAAGAAGAGATATCAAGAAATCATTTAATATAATAACTTGACACAGGTCTGTGATAAGTTGCATTAATCCATTTTTGTGTTATGGTTCTTTTTCCCAAATGGAGCTTGTTTGTTAAGCTTCAGTTTTACTGTATTTATTGAAACACTTGCCAAGTTAAGGTACTAAAATGGCCGTTATATTATTTGGGTGGGTATAATAGTGAGTGAGTGAATGAATGAATATGGTGTGTACTTACATGTCAGCTGGACTGTGTAATCTTCTCTCCCTGGGTCGATGCACTGAAACCGCACCGCTGCAATGGGCCTGCCTGCATTCATGCAACTTAAATGTTCATTCAAGCACGCTTGTTGGTACTCTGAGGTGTGTGTGTGTGTGTGTGTGTGTGTGTGTGTGTGTGTGTGTGTGTGTGTGTGTGTGTGTGTGTGTGTGTGTAACAATGTAACACTGTCTTGCTAACAACAGGTCGTAGATCAGAGGAAGCAATATGGGGAGAAGAGTCAGTCAAACATTTAAACATTTAGACCAGAAAGACAGACAGACAGACCGACAGGCAGACAGACAGAAACCTGTCTGTCTGCCTGTCAGTTTAGATTGTTATTGTTATTATTAGTATAAATCATGTTCTTCTAGCCTGGAGACTCAACTGAGCTCTGTTCAATGTCAAAATAAGAGAGTGTTTTGACCCCTGCTGTGAGTTGGATGGAAAACCAGCGGACACGGGACAGAAAAGGGGCATTAGTCTCCACAGTCACTCTGAAAAAAAACACTCAGCACTTTCACTGCATCACACACACACACAAACACACACACCACTTCTCTCCATCCAGAACCTGGCATGAACAGAACTGATAGTGATCAATACTCCACCGTCCCTTTAAGATCAGCTGTTTAACACACTAAACCACAGCCACCACCTGAATCAACACTATGTATGTGTGTGTGTGTAACAATGGTTGGGTAACCACACTGCAAAAAATATGAAGGCACTTCAACTTAAAAACAACAACTTTGGGTCAAAGTTCACTCGTTGTTCCACGGTAGTAAAACTGAGGCAACCAGCAGATCTGGTCATCATTTGACTCGTGGTTCTTTATTATCAGTTAGTTCGCTAGGCACTAATGAAGTACAGGAGGTGGACGGGCCGATAAATCCTGAAATATCGATATTTCTGATCTTGACGTTTCCTTTTGAGGATCGATAAAAATATCCTTTAACCAGTCGACTAATTTTAACATTTATTCTGTGTGAAATTGAAACGTATATCTGAAGCTGAAAAGGAGAAAAATTAAATGTAGCAAAAATACTCCCTCCACACACCTCCGACACAGAAGAAGAAATCAGAAGACACCGTCTGGAGTTATTTCACTTCATTAAACAGCAACAAAGCAAAATGTGATTTGTGTCAAAAGTCGAAAGTCGTACAATATTAGTCATTTTTCCACTGCAGGAACCTGAACCTTTTGGGTACTTTTTTGAGCAGGAACCTTTTTAGTTCCCCAAAATAGTTCGAGGTTGCTTTCCTACCGCACCAAAGATTATGTGTGACACGACAAAAGTGCGACTGTTTGGTTTCATACGTCATTTAGGTATGCGACGACCCCCACGATCTTCTCAGATGATCTCCTGGTCTGAAAAAATAAAGATCAGTGTCTGTACCTCGACGTCGGTCCATTTTCCAAAACAATAAATATGAATCTGATACAAAATGAGTTTGCTACCAGTATTGAACAAGCACGGCGGTTGGAGGACTTCACGGTTTTTGCATAGCTTGTATTGACCAATCAGCGTTGTTCAGTACGGCAACACCACCCCATAGGTTCCTGGTCTCCCAAAAAGTACTACCTCGCTCGCAGGAACTATCCAAGAGGAACCTTTTTCGGGGGCTAGTTCCCCTGGTGGGAAAAGTTGAAGTTCCAATAGTACTAATAGTTCCTGGATATTTCCTGCGGTAGAAAAACAATTATATTCTACACTGTTATATGTCATTAGTCTGTGATGTTCAATGCATCCTGGGAGTCAAGGTACATCACCAATCAATGTTTTCAACAGCTTTATAGTGTTTTAAGGTGGAGTTTTCCTTGAAAATATCAACAAATGTCTATTTTTGATATTTGATTCCTCATGACTGCAGAACATTGAGGTATAACCTTGCAAGGCAAGTGGCAAACTGTTGCATTGTTTCATGCAGCCTCTTTACCTCCTTTCTGTTGAGCAGCCTTGAAGCTCAGCAGAAGAAATAAAGAGCATGTGCATTCTCACTGAAGGCCGACTTTTGAGACACAGGCTGCATTGTCTCCCAGCCTCACAGGACTCCCATGGGTTTCCCATTATCTTCCCTGAGATGCCAATTTCAAACCCAATCAGTTCTCTAGCTGCAGCCAGGTGACTGAAGCCTCAGAGCGAGGGGAGATATGGGATTCAAACGTGATACTCTCAAGCATTTTCTTTCATTTGTTATTGAACACAACGACTACTTTGACATTGTTCGAGACCAGTTATTTGACATTTTCCTTCAAAAAGTCTTGAGTGCTGTGGGGCAGCAGCGTGATGAAGAAAGACAGGGAATTCTCTACTAATCTTGCCATGTTGCTCTCTAGCGATGTACAAGGAAAGGAATGACTGAATTCTGGCTTTGAAAGTCATCTTGTTCACACAGACCAGCGGGGCCAGTTTAGCCCTGTCAAAATTACAAGGCTTCAGGCCCCAGGCTGCATGTTCCTCGGTTGAAAAAAAATGAGACTATGGGTCGGAGCTGTTTTAACCCGGACCTCAACATCAGAGTGTTGTTACTGTGCACAGACCATGCTGAGAGACGGGGCATGTTTCTCAGCACCTACGGCGGCGAGATAACCTGCCATCAGTGAAATGATCTTATTGGTGTTACCTGAGATCAAGCCACATATCTGCGGTTCATCCCTGTGGAATGAAAGCCTGGACAGACATCCTCTGTGCAGTTATTTCTCTGCATGTGGACTGCTACACTGAATCTAAACAGCTAGTCAAGTTGATATGTAGCTAAATTCAGATGAATTAATTCATACTTTGTTGCGGGGTGACCCATAGTGTATGTAGGTTTAGTCATTGGCCCAGTTTCACAGGTACTGGACAGGCATGGGGCAACAAATGAACAGTCTATTCTCCTTTTCAGACCAACTGAATTGAACAAGACTATTGCCAGTAGTCCGACAATAGTGTCATTAAGCTGACAGTGTTTACATGTTCTGACTGGTCTTCCACACTGCAGGTAATATTGGGAGTACTCCGCGTTACTGTGATTATGTTTACTCTCAAGAGTGTAATCGCAATTACATAATCGGTGTTTACACGGGTCCTGCTTGCTGTCCTAATGGCATTACAATCACATTTTTTTGTGTGCATGTAAACACGGTCATTGGAAGTAAATCAAGCTACATTAGTGCACAGTGAAGGTCTTGCAGTCTTCTCAGTCAGTACGTATTTCAGTCGCCTCCATCTACTGATGAACGGCTTGTTGCAGTCTCTGAACTCTCTCTGCCTCCTGACCAAGACTCAAGACTGCCCCTGTTTGGTTGGCGTTTGAATGATTGATTGACAAGGAGCATGTTAAAGGACTACTCCAACTTTTTGGGAAACACCTGTTGGTCATCTTTCCCCTTAATGTGATGAGAGAGTTGGCACAGAGTTCGCCGATCATGGCGAATCTGCCCTTAGAATTGTCCTGTTATGTAATAAATACACCAATCTTATCAGCCTAAATCATAAAGTAGGGCTGCAACAAAGAAGAGCATCCCATTGCCCATAACTGAGACCCCTGTAGATTTGCTCTATTGAAATGAAAGTCTGGTGTCGGGTATGTTCACTTCTCCATCCACAGGAAGTGATGAACCAAAGCTTTATAGTGAAATCCAAACTGTCTCCTAAACAGCAGTGAGGCTCCGTCTAGACTCACCAACATTAGATCTTTTTCCTCTCTCATCCCTTTGGTATCATTTGGTATGAAGCATCGCAGCATTTCTGGGTGTTGAAGTTAAATAATGAGGGGATGGAGACCACTTGTGCACGTACTTATCACTGCTTTATGCACGTGAACATTATGGCTTGTGCATGAATTATTGATTAGTGTTCCACAACTTTCTAATGGGATATTTTATATGATGTTAATCTTGAATAAATGTCCTTACTTGCTCAGTATTTGGGTCAATTTGGGGACCTCTTAACCTGTGTATCGATGCCCACCTCTCGCTGTCATTTGGAGCCACCAGTGTGTGAAGTTGCCTAGTGTAGCTTTAATGGGAGTGATGACATAATCAATGCATGCACAACCTGGCTCACACAGCGACATTTCTGCTCAATCGTTTGATTTATTTGGCCATTTAAACACCTTAGCCTGGTTTCATTCTTTTTTTTTTTTTTAAATATGTGCATGTGTCAAAAAGGTCACAGGAGGAAATTGAGACAGATGCAGTTCGTTTTCACAAACGACATCATGGAGAATGGTGGCCTTGAAACACAGCAGCAGTTAACACTGAGAATAATGCCGTTTGCAGTAAGTTGTTCTGTAAGTGCAACAACAAAGTATAACAAAATACTATATATTACATTTTTTTTGTTTGATATTGAAATAGGCTACAGGCTCGATTTCATCACATCCTTCTCTCAGTAAACTAACCTGACTGAAATGAATCCATGTAAACACAGGTTACCACAGAGAACAGGGAAACAATCCTGTTAACATCAGTGTAAACACTCAAAAGTATCACCTTGATCCATTTTTTTTTTTTACAGTGCTTGCATGTAAACGTTCCCAATGAAAGCTGGAATAGCAGGCATTTATATCAATCCTTGCTGCCCTGTGGTGGTGGATGCAATTTAAAAAAAAGTCATTCTGTAAAAGCATATAGATCAAATACATTCCTCGTTTCAATCGGATATTACTTTAAAAATCAAGCATAGCATTTTTCACTTCAGAAATGAAAATTTCATCTCCTTTTTTTTGGACCAAATCAAACAATATGTAACTTGTGCATGGGCTAAGGCGCATAAGCCACTGGGAAATACACCCTCAAAACAAAAGCAATTTCTGGGAAATCACATACCTGCAGCCAATTCCCTAGCAGTAAATCTATTCAAGATGAATAGTTTGTGTTTGCCCAATTGGAAACATTGTGTAAGCCGATCTAGCTACTTTGAAAGCGGAAAACAATGAATTTCCTTGGTTACCCTACCAAACAAACTCGCCAGCCCCAGCCTTTCACAGATTGCCCATGCTCTATCAATCCAATTGAAATGATTTTCCTCTCAAATTTGGGGTGCTCTGCTGAGTTGCTATGAGTACTTTTTTAGCCAGGCTGCACTCTGACATCCTCACCGCTTTGATTGTGTTGTGTTTACTATGAACCCCCCCCTTCACCCTCAAAACAAAACATATAGCAAGCATTCAACCCACCCCATGTGACTGCTTGTTATAATACATCGTTTCTCATATTAATTCACTACCACTGCTACTGTATTAACATGCTGGCCTGTTCTCATCATCATCATTAGTCTGCCGTGGATAAAATATGTGTCCGTTGCCCTTTTCCTTTAGAGGAAGATAATATCATGCTTGATGCTCTGACTTTATTGGATCATGAATTTTGAGCTCTAATTGTCGATGCCATTTTTTAATTAGCAAGTTATTATAGGAGGTCGCATTGCAGATGTGTGAGGCAAGTCACATCCCGGGCTCGGAGTTGGGTGTGAAGTGTCACTCCCTGCGCTAAATACGTTATTTTAGTGGCTCAGCGGTGATGACATACCTCACGCGCAGCTGCTTAGAGGCAGGGTCTGCTGACATTCTGGCTGTTAGTGAGATTTCACTTTTTTTTGAGTGTCAGGCGTGATCTCTCCCCGCTCAATTTTAACCCTCCTCTCATTTACAGCGGGTCTGGATACTAGATCATCTGACCACCATTTTTTTTTCTTACCCCATCTCTTTCCTGGTTGAAACACAGATTGCATGTTGTGGACACAAATAATGTGAATTATGTGACTCGGACTTGTGAAAATGAAAATTTTACTTATGATATAGAATTCTAATTTGGTGGCACAATCAGTTAGGGAGTGTGTGCTCTCGCTTTAGCTTCATGGAGTGTGCGGCATGCTCACAGCGTCAACAGCACTCTTACATTACTCTGAGATCAGTTTTGCGCGCGTTAAAACTAACAGCGTAAACACTATGGATGGTATTCCGCAGACGGCGTCACATCAAACGACGACGCCCCGAGAACGCCTTCAAAACATCAGTGGAGACGACTGGTGCGTCTCAGTCAAACAGTGGTGGAATAGAGGGCCTGTCACACACGGCGTTTTGGACATCGCGGCTGTCAGTGGTTGCGAGGGACACGCTGACATGTGAGAAAACTGACAGCAAACCACGGATCGAGTCTTTCTCGCTGACAAAAAAAAGAAAAAGCCTAAATTCTGTAAGACCACAGGGGGAAAAGATCCTTTCATAGAATACAAAGAGTTTTGTCAGGGAAGAAGAGCCGGTGACACCCATGTGCAAAAGGATTATAAAAAAAAAATGTATTAATTTGTTATTGACTTAAACGTGTGGAAAACATTAATTCTTAGATGGTTATGTCCCCTTTCATATACAGTGACATATTAAAGATACTGGGACTATAATATATATAAATATAATGAACATACGTGGTTCATATGTGCCCCACTGCATTAACTCTTAAAATAAGATTGCACATTAGCTCTATGATTACTATTTTAAACATATGTGAATGACAGTGGCGGGCCGTGAATTTTACACCTAGGCCTTCAGTGCTATCCTCCCGCAATGAAACCGCCTTCGAATAACCTCACCATACCACTATTACGTAGTATGACAGGATGCTGCATCACAAATAGACATCGCTTTGGTGTCTCCGCTGCTGCCTAACCAAGGCAGCAACAGAGAGACCAAAGCGCTGGGTTTGCAAACCTGAATTGCAATTCAAACATCATGGCTCCAAATATCATATCGGTCGGTTGCAAATAAGAGGCATTCCCAGCAAAACAATTTGCAATGTTCCTTCGACGCTGTGAGCCAGGTGTACCTTTCATAGTTGCTCGATTGAAAGTGCCGCACAAATCCTTTCCCTGGCTGGGACAGGGCTGCTAGCTGCGGGGTTGGTCGACCCTTCCTCACAATTTCCAGCTTTTCTTGAAAGGTCCTTCTCGTAAAAGGCTTTGCCAGTAAATCCGCCACCAAATCCATTTCTTCTCCTCCTTCAGCCATTGTGCGTAAAAATCTAAACAAAAAATCTAAAGCACTACATCTAAAAATCTAAACGTCACAAAAGAAAGTTTAAATAAATCTTAGATAATGCTACGTTACGTGCTAGCTAGTTTTACT
>OOFE01021625.1:0-10847 GCA_900323365.1 Monocentris japonica | reverse complement strand
TGCCTACAATGGGCACGTGAGCGTCAGAACTGGACCATGGAGCAATGGAAGAAGGTGGCCTGGTCTGATGAATCACGTTTTCTTTTACATCATGTGGACGGCCAGGTGCGTGTGCGTCATTTACCTGGGGAAGAGATGGCACCAGGATGCACTACGGGAAGAAGGCAAGCTGGCCGAGGCAGTGTGATGCTCTGGGCAATGTTCTGCTGGGAAACCTTGGGTCCTGGTATTCATGTGGATGTTACTTTGACACAAACTACCTACCTAAACATTGTTGCAGACCAAGGACACAACTTCACGGCAACGGTATTCCCTGATGGCAGTGGCCTCTTTCAGCAGGATAATGCGCCCTGCCACACTGCAAAAATTGTTCAGGAATGGTTTGAGGAACATGACAAAGAGTTCAAGGTGTTGACTTGGCCTCCAAAGTCCCCAGATCTCAATCCGATCGAGCATCTGTGGGATGTGCTGGAAAAACAAGTCCGATCCATGGAGGCCCCACCTCGCAACCTACAGGACTTATAGGATCTGCTGCTAACGTCTTAGTGCCATATACCTCAGGACACCTTCAGAGGTCTTGTGGAGCCCATGCCTTGACGGGTCAGAGCTGTTTTGGTGGCACGAGGGGGACCTACACAATATCAGGCAGGTGGTTTTAATGTTATGGCTGATCGGTGTATAACATGGCACTGCATTAGCCTCATCACACATACTTGTTATGACACCTCACACTGTTTTCATGGATTACCAACGGAGTGGAAGAGGACATTATTGTGTTTTTACTCAACTCATCAGTAGTTAGTCTAACAAGAAAACATGAAGTGTGCCAGAAATGACAAGAGATAAGAGAAACAGAGCCCACCTAAAACACTGGTTGAGTTATAGCAGTGGGGTAATATGGGTCACCTCTGAACTGCCCAATATGTTTACCACTGAACCTGTCACAATGTGGGAGAAAAGAGTGTGACTCATTTGATGGGATGCAGATACATCCCCAGTGACCCAGAGGTTTGTTGCTCCAAGCCTCTTCTTCTGAGCATTCACATTTTCTATTCTGGGGTCACATTTTTGGCTGTGAGTGGGAGAGGGTGACAAACTGCGGCGCGGTTGTATAACATATGAGATGTACCTGTATTGTGTGTGTGAGTGTTTGGAGATGCTCTTTATTGTATTGTGTGGGAGGTGTTTGGCATTGGCCGAATGCTGTTTCATACACTCTTTCATGAGGTGTTTCATGAAGGTCATATGAAGCAGAAAACCTTACAATGAATTTCAGTCCTTACACTGTTCCAGAACCTTCAGTGATTAGACCTTGAGGCAACAACCCTACAGGGAGACTTTGGTTATCACCAGTTCACCATCCCACACTGTTTCTCCACTATTTGTGGCTAAGCTCATGATTAGGTGAGTAGTAGTTCAGTATAAAGTTGTCCATGTTAAATAAGCAATCAACATACACAGATGAGGCTCACTGTGTTTCTTCAGTCAACAGTGGGTGGCACTGATGAAGAACCAAATGAAATACCAGCAGCAGTTCAGTTGTGATTTTTAAGTATCAAAATAGAAATGGGAAAGTCACAAGAGCACAACAAACTAACACTGACTTCGCCCTCTCACTATTCTAAAGGTAATCAGTTTTACGCTGTACAACTGTCTACCAATTTGTATGATGTTCGATTACAGATAAGATTCAAAGGCTTTTAAAAACATTCATGTCTGATTTTGAGTCAGCAATGTTTGAATTACAGGCCACATTTGCAGCCAGTTTCAGAAAAGACTCAGCAGTACACGGGGCGTCCTGGTGGCTCAGTGGTCTAAGGCGCATACCGCATAACCATGACATCCTGGGCTCAAATCCAGCCCAGGACCCATGTCGCATGTCATCCCTGATCCTTCCTGTCTCTGACTGTCAAACAAAGGCAAAATGCCAAAAAAATAATCTTTAAAAAAAAAAAAAAGACTCAGTGATCAAAGGTACAGCAGCACTCTCTATAGCCCCACAGCCATAGACACCCATGCTGATGATACTGTCTGTATGTACCTTGTCAGTATGAACCTGCTTCACACAAGAACAGCATAACAGCATTTAGTTTATCTGTGTGTGCCATCCCTGGGTGCCCATGCTGGCTGGTATTCACTGACCTAGCTGGCACAGAGACGCAGGGACGAGGACTTCCAGGAATCTACATCATCATCTAAAGTACACCTATCTCTACATTCCACTCTCAGTTTCTGTGGTAATGCACCCACTCCCACTCATTTGGTTCAATTTAAGTTTTAAAAGCCATGACGTTACCCTGCACAGGGGCCTCAACGATAATGCTGAACCCGCTGAGCATCAAAATGAGGGCAAATGCATAACCTGAACCCACAGCTTCTACAAACCTCAAATAGCTGCTGAATGACTTTATTAGTCAAGTATATACTGCAAAACAGGCAGCATCTGAATCTACAGAGTTTACTGGAGGCACAAAGCAAATCAAGTATTTAAGACGTTTCTCTCGAGAATAAAAAGTGGCTGCTTTGTCACAATGATAAATCTCACATTGCGCCCTCAGAGGTGGTGACATTCACACCATTTGCCTTCCAGAGATTTGGGATAAACAAGAGCACAAGGAGAGAAGCAGACACAGCGATTGTATCTGTCAACACCTGCAAGTCAGCATGACAAGTCAAACACACTGATTCACCTCGGGACTGCTTTGACTGGAAAACACACCTTGCTGTGACATTTAAAAAAAGCATTATCTGTGCCAAAACAGTGCGTGATGCATGCTGTATTATAGACTAGATTTACTGGCACACACACATCTGTCCCACAGCCAATCACCTTGCAGACGGCAGCAGGACAGAGGACATGCAATGATACAGAGGGAAAATTCATTTCATAACACACAACAGAACGTAAATGTACAGAAGTAATGTTCCACAATGCTTAAGTATTTATTTGAAAGGAGGTGGTATTGTAAGTCATTCAATAAATAGCAGGATAGTGTAATGTTGAATTAAATACACAATAACGGCTGTGCTCAAACAGCCGAGTGCTTCAATGATGCTGATTGTATTCCATTATAAGGCAGGATTAGGAACTCGACCAGAATGACTCATTTGTAGACCAGCCTGTCTTTTCCCTAGATGTGAACGTTGGCGGGTTCAACATATCGAGAAGAGATAAACTCCCTCCTTAGGACTTCATTTGGTCCTAATGAGAACCTGGGTTTGGGGATAGGAGCTGCTGACTAACAAACAGTGTTATCAACACCATAAGATAAACTTACTTAAGTCTATGTGGGACTAAGTCTGCTCAGGGAAATAACTAAGCCAAAAGCTTAAAGTAAGCCAAAAACCTCCACACAGTTTATCCCCAGCAAACAAAGATTGTAACAGTTACAAACAAGACAACAGAAAGCAACAGAAAGCATAACAGAGAAATGAGGGAGAAATGATAGATATGATGCTTGAGAAAGAGAGACCTATAGGGAGGGAGGCGTAGAGAAAGATCCCTTCAATGCAGCCACATGCATGGATGTGCCCATGTGCCTGCAAGCACTTTGCTGTTCACTCACAGAAACCACTGAGTGGCATTTGACATCATTACGTTACATCATGATGTATTATGTGTGTGCAGTATAGGAACTAAGAAAAAAAAACTCCTACAATAACCTCTGTAATGTTTATGAGATATACAAACTGTAGTCGTGATCCCTTGGTCTCCTGTACCTTGCGTGTTGTATCCACACCCCCTCTACGTTCTGCTCTTATGGATGCTGGTGTTTATGTCCACTAATCCCCTCAGCTACTCTACGCTACTCTGCTACTCTGTCATCAGTCTGGAGTTTATCAAACACTTGGAGAACGGAGAGGCTGCAGAGCTATGTCCAGTAACAACAGGCAAGCATAGTGGACCCCATACATAGCCCTGGATCTTTTAACCCTTATTTAACCAGGCAGGTTGACAAAGAAAACAATACTGTTTGCAGCAACGGCCTGGGGGAGAAGCTGCAGGGGAAGGAAGGGCTAAAAAAAACAGGTCATGTGCTTGTGAGCTGTCCGGTAGAATGAGGCGTGTTTCAGCGCCTTGCTCAAGGGCAGTTGGACAGTAGCTGCTGAGCGAGGGGAAAGTGTTGTTCATTCATTCTCCTCACCCAGATTTTCCCAGCTGGTTACCTTCTAACCTTCTGGCCCACGCTGAAGTGAAGCATCTTGGGTTCTGAAAAATTCATGTAAGGATGTTGTCCTGAATGCTCAGCTACTTTCATGATAAATTAATTACTTCAGAAACTATAACCCGGCCACACAAGGGTCCAAAGGCAGAAGTGTACGAAAAGTCTTTAGGGGACTTCCTCCACACTCTCTACTTGGAAACATTTAATAGATTGAGGTGATTTGTCTCGATTTCACTTGGCTCCCACAGCCCCATTTCTTTTTTTTTATCTCTCTATTTGTCATCCATGTTATCTCACTCCATTTCCCCCTCTTAGCCTCTGTATCATCCTTGATCTAAATGGACTCAATTTCTTTCTAGCACTTGGCAGAGAGAGCAAAACTCTTCTCAGATATACACACATTATACTCCGTCGCTGTCACTCGCTCTCTCAAACACACACACGAACACACACCAGAACGACACACACACGTACAAACACACACACCCTCGCTGTCGAATGAGATGCTTGGGTGTTATGTAAATTTCGCCTACAGCGCTCTGTAATGCTCCCAAAAATAATTTAGGTTTGCCGGGGGCTTTTTATTTGTGTGGACTATGTTTTGCTAGTCATACATAGCCAAAGGTGACATACTTCTCACCCAGTTGTGAGCAGTTCTGCTCCAGCTGCTTATTAGCAGCAGGAAAACAAGCGGCGCCTCAGTGCAGCTCAACGTAGGGTTTCATCAGGCTGTGTGTGAGGCAAGGCAGGTCATTACACAGGGCCACAGCAACGTTCAGACACTATAGTGTACTGCAGCTATATCTAGCATCATTTATTCCCCCATGAAGGGCTATGGGGTCATGTGATGCTACTGACCCCCTTATGAATGAACAGGAAGGAACAGACGCTATCTGCAAACACAAATCATTGCGTTCAGAAGCAAAATCCATGAATCCATGATCCATGAAGCAAACTGTACAGAGTCAACTAGTTCTAGGTTTGTTTTTATTCAGCTAATTAGGGGACGTTTCCCATGTCTGTGCAACGGGGACGTGGTTTATACATTGCAAAATGACTGCTTCTCATTACTGAAGAACACTGACATATACAGTTGCGTCATAATGCTTTCATGAGAAAATTTGGCGGAAGACAAGCCAGATATTAACAGGCCATGCAACAGTGAGCACCACAGTCAGTGAGGGAAGGAAAGCGACTCAGTAGATTGGTATGATATACGCCAAGAATTTTCAGATGACATCTACAGCCATTTACAGTGTACACACATTATCTGACTTTGTCAGCGCTGCTATGTCAGCCAGCACAAACAAGCCTGTTAGAAACTTCGAGCCATTCTAAGTAACTGCAGGTAATGTAATCAGTAAACAGAGACGAAGTAGGCAGTAAAACAGATGTGCACACAAATACACATATGCTTACACACGCGTACACGCTTACACACACAGACACGCATACAGACTGACAGTCAGATCACTTGTGGAGATAACATTATAGTGTCGGGCTGACGTGCTTTCTACAGAATACTGCTTCTCTGGAGAAATAATGTACCCTCCAGGGATGAGGACCTGGAAAAAGGTCTTACAAAAGAGGAGTGGAATTATAAACAAGGGGGGTTGCGTTTGAATTTGTCAGACTTCATCCTCCACTGCCTGCTCACTTGTTTGTTGCAGTGACATCGAATTTTTCAGCATTATCTGTTTTGCAAAACAGATAGCATCAGTTCACAAAACACCAGCAAAAGCCTGCACTTATGGTAGCTTCTGCAGTGGAGTGTTACTCAGCCCTGCTGCAGAGTGCGGTGGATGGATGCTGTGCGAGGCCGTGTGGAGCTCTTGATGGACGCAATTCAGCACAAGCCAGCGGAGAGCATGAATAATATTCCACAACACCACTGTGTTAGTGTGCGATGCATGTTTGATGTGTTTAGTTCATGACGGCTTGGCGCAGGCAGGAGGGGGGAGCATAGGAAACTGGGATTTCTGCTTAGTTAATGGTAGCTCTTTAAAAGGGCAGGGAGATGTGACGGCAGGCATATCCAGCCAAGTACTTACAGGTATGGAAAGGTCATGAAAGAAACATAAATGCCCCGACACTGTCCTGAATTCTCCTGGGGTCGACAGCAATCGGACTGAACAACCTAGGGGCGTTATGTCTCGCTCATGTACTGACTAGTACTGACTGAGCACAGGGTAAAAAGCCTCTCCTTGTTAACACTAAAACCCCCTACAGGTTTGTTTGTTTGTTGTTGGTTTTTTACCTTTTTTGTGTTTTCAAGAACCTATTATACTTTGTTCAAATGACACCCACTAATCCCACAAGACCCCCAGAAATATGAGCATTTACATACATCTAAGCCAACAGGTCAAATATGATGTCGGTACGGTGGGTAAGGCACCTACATCATAATTGTAGGTAATTATTAAAAATTGCAAAGACTAAAAATGCTTGACCCCATCTAATCCTGCTCTATTAAAACACTCACAAGAAACACATTTTTGTTGTTTGTGAAGCGTGATATGTGTGCAGAATATGTATAGATTTTAAGGTCATTGAAATTCTTCTACTGTCTTGTGATTTTTCAAGGTGAGGAACGTTTTTTATGTTATACATGATACTGCATTCCAAATGATCGAATAGTCAGACAAAAACAACTGCGTAGTTTATAGTATTTATTTGTAGTTTAAGTGAAACTATCGGTACTGTGGCTCTTCAAGCCCCATTAGAACATTGTGCTTTATGCATTTACTACTGACATGTCGATATAACATGAGGGCTAGATTAGATGACTGAAAACCCATATTGTGATGCTCTGGTACAACAGAATGTCACTGTTGTGTTGGGAGACTATTTTCAGTATTTGTCAACTGATGCCTTTGCACAGGGAGTTGAATAACTCACTAAAACCAACACTCTAACTTATGGATGGGGTTCTTGTGTCTGTGGCTGTTAACGGACTCAGCCTTCAACAGGCAGTGTGTGTGTGTGTGTGTGTTGACGTGTGGATGGAGGTCAATGTCTCCCGCTGTGTACACAGCATCTGGAGGCCCAAGGCAGTCAGAAACACACTGACATCAGCAGTCCCTTGGGTGACGCAGGTGGACATGTTGTTTTTCAACACCCACTAAGAATCACCAGCGCCAAAAAACGGAAAAGATGCTATGTATGAACCTCAGTCTGTTCATTTATTCCCATCTCTGTGATTCATGCTAGGTATTATCATATGTCTGGGCTCTACTGAAAGTTGTGGATAAAGTCTACAGGCTACGGACTCCCTAATATGAAGAATCTTATGAACAGTGTAATAGGTAATTCACCGATTAACAGTTTTCAGGCTCTTTTATCCATAGTGGATCAAGCAGCATATAGATGTATTTTTATGTCCTATATTTTTATATCTTGAATGTAGTGCGTTAATATGTGCTTGGACAGTTCAGTCTATATTTGAGAACATGAGTTTCTACCAAAGCTTGAGGAAAAGTGAGCCAAGACTCCCTGGGTGATGTCATTTTACAGGAATATGGGCACATTTTCCGTTTCGTGACTGTTCCGTTCCGTGAATGAGCTTTAGTGTAAAAATGAACTAAAGCTCATTTGGGTGCAAAAGTTACCACAAACCTTCTGTAATCCAGATCCGCTGAGACCGTAGTAATGACATATGTACATTCATTTTTACGGTGGATTTCCCCTTTAGCCATTGTGTAAGGTTAAGAGGCTTACAATCGTGGGTCAAAACCGCTGGATTTTTGTTTAGTCAGACTAGCACAACTCATCTCTGGATTCACCTTATTCTGTCTTCATGCTCATTTAATCATTTCACTAAACATCTACACCTACTTGGAAAACTGAGCATAAACATTCAAACCAATAGAAGGTGACAGTAAAGTGTGCACGGGATAAGAAAACCAAGAAAGAGATCTACAATGAGCAGCGGACCAGAATTTACAGATCATTTGTTAAAAGTTGTCATGCTGACGGCGTGCGACCCAAAGTCCATGGTAAAGGCGGGGTTGCGACAGTTTCCAGTTGAGCAGTTGTTGAGATAGAGTGAGTGTTGTTTGTTCTCTGTACTGTGATAATAGGCTGTGTTGGGGAGCAAAGGGAACTACACTTGACCCTTGACCCACACACATTGTGAGAGAGGAGGAGGTATTTTTAGTGCTGCACCAACGTGGGTCTCAACAAACACAAAATGGCTCAATACCGTTATCTCCTCCAGGGTTTACAAAGCAGTTTAGAGAAAAGCAAAACCTTGTTGTGTGCTTTTATCTCTTTGATCCTCTTCAGCGGCTCTGCTGTTATCGATTCTTCCGAGATATATCTTTTTGTTCCTGTGTCCAGTTCCATCTCCACGCTACATGGATGTGTACCAGCATGCACTGAAGAGGAATTGACTTCCCATAAGAATTACAGGTTAACTCCCCCACTGAGTGAGAGGCGAGCCAGAAATAAAGGCAACATGAAGACCACAGCCACCTTTAAAGAGCCAAAGTCTGTTCCAACACTTGACCAGTAATGACCTCTGAAGGATAAAGTTCACATCTCCCCGATTCCCGTTAACATCGGTGTGTGTAGGTGGCTCATTAGCAAGTAATCATATAAGCCACATTGAGACTGATACTGTAATTCGTCTTGAGGAAGTGCATTGAGGTCAACGGATGTGTGTCCATCATCACAACACACTTATCTGTGACCACACTGATAATCTATCTATCTATCTCAGACCACCTATTACACAAAGCTCTAATAAAAGTGGGCCGACCGAATTCCTTTAGAATGGTTTTTCTCACATACCAAGGTTTCTTAGAAGTTAAATAACAGAGGTAAGCATTAACATCTGGGAGGGAGTAGTAAAGGGAGCACTGTTGGGACACCACGTCTGTTGTGGTCAAAGATCAAAGACTGTTGCCATTGCTCTCATACCGTGTTTATTTTTTACAAACATATGCCGATGTCATTTTAATATGTCAGACTGAAAAATTGAGTTTTGGATAATTCATTTAGAAAAACTCAAACATTTGGTGCATCTAGGTTGAGATGACCCATGGGAAAGACAGTGTCTTGTTTCATCTGAAGTCCCATTTGCCAAATTAAGCTGATTTTTGGGCATCAGATTTACATCATGATGCCATGCAACACTTTCAAATGACAAATTTGACCAATTTTCATCAGCTCGCTTTGTGTGTGTTTTACAGTCTGCTAGAGGAAAATTCACAAAAATAAAAATAAATGAAAAAATTGCATTTGTATTTTACCTAACACTGCTGTTAGGTAAATGAAGTACTGCAAGTTGCAGTGCCTAGGCCATTATTGTGCTCATGTGATGGCACACAGTCACATCTACAAAGCGAAAATATCAGACATTGTTGGTGCGTATGCAATATGTTGCTGCTCTTCATAACAGTCAAAACTAATTCTATTAATTAACACTCAACATCAAAGACAATCTCTGTAACAACTCGTAAAGAAGAGTTACAAAGAAAATCATTATTATTGACAGCAAAGTTAACAGAGGGGAGGTATTGACTTAAAAGAATGAACTAATCTCTGTATTTCCCCAGGTTCCCTCAACAGCACCATCTCTCTCTGACAACGCTCTTTGAGTCCCAGCCTCGCCTGGATGCTCTAATCCACAAACCATTTGGGACTTTTGGGACTTTCTTTAACTGATTGACTTAAGACAGAAGGGATATGATTTAAGTATTTCAGGGTTCGTCTGATCTTCATGCTGAAAGGCAAGAATAGCAAAGTGTTGAGAGTTCAAAAAGGATGCACTGAGTGGTGCTTTCCCATCAGGGCTTCTCCAGAGTGCTGTATTTCTGGCTTTGCTGTGCTTATGATAATAGCTTTCCTATGTTAAGTGTATATGATACTGAGAACTGGAGTAATGCAGATGTTTTCTATTAGGCAAAACACACCAAAACATGCACACACACACACACACACATACACATTGAAACACAAATATAATATGTGTCTGTGCATATGCTCATACTTAAAAAACATTTTAAAATCATAAAACTGTTCAGCACAGCTTTAGCACCTGAGTTTGTTGCTTTGTTTCAAATTGTTCACAATGACAGCAAAGCTAAAGTGATGATCGCCGCAGAAACAATTTAGTCTGTCGATCGTAAACAACGCAAGCCTCTCGTGGCATGTCGGATAGATTAATCTTGCATTTTTCCCAGAGCATGCAGGCAACATCAAAACATTGTCTGGATTTGTTCACAGGGTCAGGAAGGTAAGATGTTGGCAGCCACTCAGTCACAGTAAGTGATGGAATGTGCTCCCCTTCAAATCTGATTCTGGTCATGGCACTGAGTGGAGAACATGGAGGAGAGGCAGCAGACGCTACGCCAGGCCCAGAGAGACACATCAGGACAAAGTTCAGATGGCCTCAGAAGGAAATCGTTTCCAGCAAACACATTACAAATGCACATGTAATTGAAGAAACACATTCCGCTCCTCCACATCAAGACATAAAGACAAATAGCCATGGCTGGAGACAAATGAACAAAATGACACATATTGTGAGCCGTTACTATATGTATATGTGTGTGTGTGTGTGTGTGTGTGTGTGTGTGTGTGTGTGTATGTGTGTGTGTGTGTGTATATGTGTGTGTGTGCATGTGTGATGTCAGGCAGATATGTGGTTTAGATTAGTGCTGTTTGATGTCTCCATCA